>CAUYQU010039262.1:0-18156 GCA_963574635.1 Cheracebus regulus | reverse complement strand
TTCAGGGAGAGGAGCATCACACACTGAGGGCAGTTGTGGGGGGCTAGGGGAGGGACAGTGGGAGGTGGGAAGGGTGGGGAGTGATAACATGGGGAGAAATGCCAGATATAGTATGCACCTATGCAACAACCCTGCATGACCCGCACATGTACCCCAAAACCTAAAGTAAAATAAAACAATTTTTTTTTAATTAAAGAAAAAAAAGAACAGGTCTGCCCAACCTGTCTTCACCCCTCCAGTGTCCCAGCATGCTGTCTAGGAAACTGGAAACCATCCAGCCCAGTCTACCACCAATGACACCTGAGCATTGCCCCAGGGTACCTGAGGTCAGGCCCACCCAACCTGCTGCTATCACCACAGCTGACACTCACCCACATACATCACCTCCTGTAGGCCTCAGGATTGGCCCCTACAGCTCGTCACAATCACCACCAACACCAGTACGAGCCTCTCAAGAGCCAGAGGGTTGATCCACCACTCCTGTTGCCACACTCAATAGCCAGAGGCTTGAGAATTTGCCCACCAGCCCAACCCACCACAGCTGTTACTGGCACCCAATCAAGCTACCTGGAAGCTCAGGAGCTGACCTGCCTAGACCCGCTAACACTAGCCCCAGGATATGCTTCATTGGCACCCAAGGATAGGCATGCTCGGCTTGCCAATGCCACCACACAGGCATTGTGACATATGGGACAGCACCAAGTGACCAAATTTTTTACTTTCCAGGGTCTCAGAAGGCAAAGAGAAAATTGAAAGGATAAGTCTAGCAAGAGATTTAGAGATCCAGATACAACGGGAGGCTTACATATACCTGAACAGATGCGTTTCAAAAAGATCTTCTTCCAGGCATATTACAGTCAAGCTGTCAAAGGTCAAAGACAACGAATTTTGAAGGCAGAAAGAGACAGGCTTTAAGTCAAAAAATAGTAAAAAGAGACAAGGGGATCAAATTATCAAGAAAATGTAAGAATTCTAAATATGTATGTACTCAACGTTGGGGTATCCAGATATATAAAGCAAATGTTATTTGATCTAAACAGAGAGTTGGTTCCAATATGATAAAAATTGGGTACTTTCACACTCCATTGTCAGCATTAGGCAGACCATCTAGACAGTAACTTAACCAAGAAAGATTGAATTTAAACAGCACCATAGGCCAAATGGACATAACAGATATATACAGAACATTTCATCCAACAGTTAAAGAAGACACATTTTTCTCATTAGCACTCAACACGTAATCTATCCTGGAGCATAAAAAAAGACATAAAACAAATCTCAACACGTTTTTAAAAATTAAGATCATATCAATCATCTTATCAGTCAACAATGGAATAAAACAAGAAATCAATAAAAAGAGGAACCCTACAAGTGCATGGAAATTAAACAACATGCTCCTGAATGGCAGTTGGGTCAAGAAAAAAAAAACTAAGGAGAAAATTAAAATATTTCTTGAAATAAATGAATACTGAAACAAAACATAACCAAACTGATGGGATACAGAAAAAGCAGTGCTAACAGGGAAGTTTATAGCAATAAACACTTATATCAAAAAAGTAGAAAGATTTCAAATAAACAATCTAACAATGCACCTCAAAGAACTAGAGAAACAAGAAGGAATCAAACCCACAATTAGTAGAAGGAAATAAATAATGAGGTTCATGCAGAAATAAACAAAATAAAAACTAAAAAGCTACCAAGGATTAATGAAATGAAAAGCTATTTTTCAAAATATAAGCAAAAGCAAGAAACCACTAGCTTGACTAACCAGAAAAAAAAAAAGAGAAGATACCGTATGATCTATTATCTGTACAGATATTTGCTGGCATACTTAAAATTGTTATTTTGTTTAAAAGTTATTTTTGATAGTGTAATATTATATGACAGTGTATTTCACTTTTATTTTTATTAAAAAATTCTTATATTTCTTATAATAAACACATAATTTTATTTAAAAGTCATCTTAAAAATAATGATAGGATACACAATTGCATTAAACAGTGGAGTGGACATTAAAAGACCTTATATATAACGGTCAACCTTATCTTCTAGAAAAAAGTTATGAACTGTTTTTTGGATAAGTCTTATTTTTTAGAAAAAGATTATACCAGGCTGGGCGCAGTGGAGCATGCCTGCAAGTCCAGCACTTTGGGAGGCCAACGTGGGCAGATCACAAGGTCAAGAATTTGAAACCAGTGTGGCCAAAATGCTGAAACCCCATCTCTACAAAGAATACAAAAATTAGCCAGGCATGGTGGTGCATGCCTATAATTATAGCTACTCAGGAGGCTGAGGCAGGAGAATCACTTGAACCAAGGAGGCAGAGGTTGCAGTGAGCCAAGATTGCAGCACTGCACTCCAGCCTGGGCAACAGAGCAAGACTCCATTTTGGGAAAAAAAAAAGAGAGAGAGGAAAAGATCATACCATATTTACACAAAAAAATTTAGAATAAACCTATATTATATTAGTATTTTTTTCAATTATTTCTCAATCTATCAATTTTCTTGTGCCTCAGAGAGTGTCACTCACTTATTTCCTGTGATTTCAAAATGTAGAGGCAAAAGAGATGTAAAAGACAACTTCTTAAAAATATCCCACTGTACTCAGCACAATTACCAGACAGTCACATTTTAGAGATGACTGAAAGAAATTCTCCTCCAATCCCTGAAAGTATTATCTATAAAGTCCATACATATCTTTTGATTCTTTAGCCGTTGTAGATCAAAGTTCACCTCAATGGTCAAGAGAAAAAAAGGATCCTGGAAACACGAAGAGAAGAGAAACAAGTAAGCAAATAACATATTAAAAAGCTCTGACATTTCTGCAGCCAAAAAACATATTTAAAAAAGCTCATCATCACTGGTCATTAGAGAAATGCAAATCAAAACCACATTGAGATACCATCTCACTCCAGTCAGAATGGTGATCATTAAAAAGTCAGGAAACAACAGATGCTGGAGAGGGTGTGGAAAAATAGGAATGCTTTTACACTGTTGGTGGGAGTGTAAATTAGTTCAACCATTGTGGAAGACAGTGTGGCAATTCCTCAATGGTATTCCTAGAAATAGAAATACCATTTGAACCAGCAATCTCATTACTAGGTATAGACCCAAAGGATTATAAATCATTCTGCTATAGAGACAAATGCCCACGTATGTTTATTGCAGTGCTATTCACAATAGCAAGGATTGGAACCAACCCAAATGCCCATCAATGATAGACTGGATAAAGAAAATGTAGCACATTTACACCATGGAATACTATGCAGCCATAAAAAAGGATGAGTTCATGTCCTTTGCAGGGACATGGATGAAGCTGAAAACTATCATTCTCAGCAAACTAACACAGGAACAGAAAACCAAACACTGCATGTTCTCACTCATAAGTGGGAGTTAAACAATGAGAACACAGGAACACAGGGTGGGAAACATCACACACTGGGGCCTTTTGGGGGGTGTGGGGCAAGTGGACAGCTAGCATTAGGAGAAACACCTAATGTAGGTGATGGGTTGATGGGTGCAGCTAACCACTATGGCATGTGTATACTATGCAACAAATCTGCATATTATGCACATGTATCCCAGAACTTGAAGTATAATTTAAAAACACACACACACACAATGATGAAATAAATTGAAAAGGATGCAAACAAATGAATAGGCATCACATGCTCATGGATTGAAAAAATTAATATTATAATGACCATGCTATACAAAGTAATCTATATATTTAATGCAATTTCTATTACACTATCAATGTCATTTTTCACATAAAAATAAATAACAATTATAAAATTCATTTGGGTCAAAGACAGAGCCCAAATACCCAAAGCAATCCTGAGTGAAAAAGAACAAAGCTGGAGGCATCACACTTCCTGACTTCAAAATATATTACAAGGCTATAGTAACCAAAATAGCATGGTACTGATATAAAAACAGACACATAGACCAATGGAGAACCTCAAAATAAATCAATGCATTTACAACCAACTGTTTTTCGACAAAGGCACCAAGAAAATACAGTGAGGAAAAGACATTGTCTTCAATAAATGGTGCTGGATGTCCCTATGCAGAATAATAAAGTTAGACATCGATCTCCAACCATATGCCAAAAACAGTTCACGATGGATTACGTACCTCAATGTAAGAACTGAAACTATTAAACAACTGGCATAAAACATAGAGAAAATTCTTCAAAACATTGGTCTAGGCAAAGATTTTATGGCTAAGACTTCAAAATGCAAGCAACAAAAAGAAAAATAGACAAACGGAGCTATACTAAACTAAACAGCTTCCACACAGTGAAGGAAACAATCAACAAAGAAAGGAGACATCCTGGTGAATGAGAGAAAGTATCTACAAATGATTCACCCACAAAGGACTAATATCCAGAATGTGTGAGTAATTCAAACAACTCGACACTAAAAAACAAATAATTTCATTAAAACGTGTGCAAAGGACCTGAATATCAAAATAAGATGTACAAATGACTAACAGGTACATAAGAAAATGCTTAAAATCACTAATCATCAGGTAAATGCAAATCAAAACCACAATAAGATATCATCTCACTCCAATTATAATGGCTGTTACTAAAAAGTTAAAAAATAACAGATTCCGGTGATGAGATAGAGAAAAGAGAACTCTTATACACTGTTGGTGGGAATGTAAATTAGTATAGCCACTATGAAAAAGAGTATGGAGATTTGTAGAAAAAAAAAAAAAACTAAGCAATTCCACTATTGGGTATTTATTCAAAAGAAAAAGAATCAGCATATCAAATGTATACCTGTACTGCTATGTTTATTGTAACACTACTTATAACAGCAAAGATATGGAAACAATCTAGGTGTCAATCAATGTATGAATAGTAACACATTTTGGGTGTTTGTTTCCTCTAAATCTCATGATGAAACATGATTCTCAATGTTGGGGGTGGCGCCATGTGGGAGGTGATTGGATTATGGTGGCAGATCCCTCATTAATGGTTTAGCACCATCCTACTGGTAATAATTGAGTTCTCACTCAGTTCATGAGAGATCTGGATGATTAAAAGTCTGGCAGCTTCCCCCACTTGCTCTCTCTTGCTCCCTCTCTTGCCATGTGATGTGCCTGTGTCTACTTCACCTTCTACCATAATTGTAAGCTTCTTGAGGCCATCACCAGAAGCCAAGTAGATATTGGTGCCATGCAAAACTGTGAACCAATTAAACCTCGTCTCTTTATAAATTACCAAGTCTCAGGTATTTCTTTATAGCAATGCAAGGAAGGCCTAAATGGATAAAGAAAATGTGAGGTGTATATACACAGTGGAATGCTGTTTGTTCATAAAAAAGTAAGATGTTATGTCATTTGCAGCAATATGAATCAAACTGTAAGTTGTTATGTTAGTGAAATAGGCTAGGCACAGAAAGATAAATAGTCCATGTTCTCACTCATATGTGCGATCTAAAATGTTGTTCTCATGGAAGCAGACAGTAGAATGATAGATACTAGAGGCTGGGAGGGGTGTGTGCATTCAAGGGGTAGAGAGATGAAGAGACGTTAGTTAATAGGTACAAATGTACAGTAAGATAGAATAAGTTATAATATTTGATAGCAGAGTCGGGTGACTATAGTTAACAGCCATGTTAGGTATATTTCAAAATAACTATAAAAGAAAACTAGCTACTGTGGAGATGATGGATAGACTTGGCCAAGTAAATACAGTGGGTGGAGATTATAGCATCATTTAATTTTAATAAATATTGTAGATGTAACTGTTACAGGTAAGATTTTAAAGATAAAAAAGCAATCACTGTTAAAAAGTAGATGCCGAGTTGTACTTCCAAATTAGGAGGAAGAGAAAAGGAATATTTGAAAAGGAGTATGATAAAACTGGCTTGTAGAGATTAAGGTTCTTGCTCTAGATTACACAGAGAGTCAGAGATGTGTACTCTACGTCCATCTGGCTCCAAAGTCCATGTATTTCTACTCTATTATATGGCCTCTATTGATGATTTTAACAGCTTAATAATGAAGACATTTCAGGTTAACAAGCATTTGTCCATGTTTTCACCATTTCCAAGATCAGTGAACAAATCAAATGTTAACAACTTACCCTAGTAGCTTAATTTGGCACTGCAAAATAGTTGGAGTAGGTAGCAACAGGAATAAAGAGAGAGAGAGAGAGAGAGAGAGAAATGAAGAGAGACAGAGAAAGAGAATATTCATTCACAAAAGGAAAAATGAATTAGATATGAGTAAGTCCATTTGATTTATTCAATGACCACCCAGGAGATCATTAAGGAAGAGACTCAGAGAATTGGTGGTATCTCCAAAGATAATATTTGCAATATATTTTTTCTCGTCATCCTTATTTATATTACTAATAAAATAACAATATATAGCAGTTCTACAGAAATCATCTATTTCTTAGAACATGATGTTCAAATGATCTTACAACACTGGCTTGTAAAGAACCCTAACAAAAATGAATTTGGATGGCCAATAAACTTATTTTAAAACTGCTCAACGTCACTAATCATCAGGAAAATGCAAATTAAAATCACAGTGAAATACTACCTTACTTCTGCAAGAATGGCCATTATTAAAAAGTCAAAAAACAATAGATGTTGAAATGGGTACGGTGAAAAGGGAACACTTATGCACTGCTGATGAGAATGTAAATCAGTATAATCTCTATGGAAAACAGTATGGAGGTTACTTAAATAAAAGTAGACCTACCATTCAATCTAGCAACCCCACCGTTAGGTATCTACCAAAAGCAAACTAAGTCATTATATCAAAAAGACATCTGCATGCATATGTTTATTGCAGCACAATTTACAATTGCAAAGATATGAAACCAACCTAAGTGCCATCAACCAATGAGTGAATAAAGAAAATGTGGTATATGTACACACCATGGAATACTACTCAGCCATAAAAAAGAATGAAATAATGTATTTTGCAGCAACTTGATGGAGCTGGAGGCCATTATTCCAGGTGAAGTAACTCAGAAATGGAAAACCAAATTGAGCCATGGGTATGCAAAGGCATACCGGGTGATATAATAAAATTTGGAGACTCAGACCAGGGAGGGTGGGAGAGGGGCAAGGTATAAAAACCTACATATTGGGTACAATGTACAGTATTTGAATAATGGGTACACCAAAATCTCAGACTTCACAACTATATGATTCATCCATATAACCAAAACCACTTGTACCCCAAAAGATACTGAAATTTGAAAAAACTTTGCACATGGAAAAAGAAATTATGTTGGAGATCTCAGGCATGTAGTGAGAGTGAGTTAGAGAAATTTGAAAGACTATTCTCTTTTTAAATTAACATCTTATTTTTTGAAATACTGTATCCTTCCTTCAGAAGAGGGTGCCTCTTTCAGGATGTTTCTAAATGATCTGTGGCAGAAGTATTCCTTTTCTTTCAGACAATGCAGTACGTGGGCTTTCCCCTAATGATACCAAGTGCTATAAATGAGGCTTCGTGGAAAAACAGGACTTGAACAAGGAGAATTTCATCCAGGCAGAAGCACATTGCTTAATATTACAAATGAAGCTAACAGCAACTGTGGTCCTGAATCGTTTCTATCCTGCAATGTGTGTGCATATCATCTTGAAGTCTCCGAGAAAAAAAGTCTCATGCTGAGGTTGGAACTTTTCATTCTGAAGTAGTCAGAACATTTTTAAAAAGGAGAAGTTCTGAGCACACATATCAAAATATTGAAAAAGTTAGGGGCACTGGATAAAAGAGAAAGATGAAAGATCTAATTCAAATGACTGAGCCAAATAATGACTAAGGAGAAATAATAACCATCTGTAAATATTTTAGGAAAATAGGGAGTAAGATAGGGAGAGGAATTTCTCTGAGTTATCCAAAGGGGTATAACTAAGAGAAACAAGATTAAATTGAGCAAAGAAAAATGTAGGCAGAGAATGAGAGGGGAAATGACCACGTAATGAGATCTGTCAGTCTGTGAATAGTCATTCAGAGGAGGTGGTGGAAACACACTGCTTGAATCACTTTCAGCTAAGCTGGAAAAATTACTCTATTAAGAATACTATCCAACCATGGAAGAAGAGAGACTTGAGGATGAGCAATGTATGTTTTCCACCTTTAACTTCTATAGTTTTGGAAAAGGAAAAAATAAAGATGAGGAAGCAACCTAGTTGAATATCTTGAAGAAAAACAAAAATAATCTAGAAACCATAAAATAACAATAAGTGAAACAAACAAATGGTAAGAGAAAACCCACTAAAACACACTACTTTCGAAATATATGTAAAAACTTAAAACATGGCTAAAGAGGGGATGATGTGAAGAGAATTAGGAATTTATTTAAGGGTTTCTGTTTTTCTATTCATAATAAAATATCAGAATCTCAACATTCCTCTTAAGTAACTGAAGAACTGTCATGATTATTTGAGTTAGGCTAACACGATTGTGTTTCCTTAGGACCCCAGCAAGTCTGCTCAGATGCTTCAGAGCAATCTGGATGATCTGATCCTCTGTGGTGGCCGGAACCCAGAAATACTGGTTAAGCAAAGAGACAGAATGATCACAATTAAATAATATATAATTAAAGTATTAAATACCATATAAATTATATAAAAATACTGAGCATTGGCTACAGGCAAAGCACAATTTCAGATAATGTAAGGATTACAAAGGTTTATAAAACTTGGTCATTCTTCTCCTTGAGATGTTAGTTTATTGGAAAAGACAGACTGATGGGAAATGTAATAGGTCTTTGGGCAACCAAGCAGCAAAGCTCCTTCTTAGATGGAAATGTTCTTCTTACTCCTGCTCAAAGTCTCAGGGACTCATTGTGCGTTTCTAGTCTCTGAGTAGCTGTTTCTTCCCACTCTTTCTCCTTTCCACAAACCTCAGCTTTCCTAGTTCTTACTACCATGAAGACGAGAAATGAGGGCTTTTTCTTTTTTCGTGTTTAATCAGGGATAGCACTGGAAACTCATAACAATATCATATTTATCAGGTGCTTATTCTATGCCAGATACTATACTGGGTCCTTAAAATGCAATGTTTATTTTAATCCATGTTAGCATCCTGTGTGTGAAGTAGCAGAATTACTCACATTTTATAAATTTTCAAATGAGGCTTAGATATGTTTATAACTTGTCCAAATTCAAACAGGAAGGAAGCGATGGACCTGTGACATGAGCACATGTTGCTATCAACTGGATTGTGTCCCTCCGAATTCATATGTTGATGCCCTAACCCCCAATGTGATTGTATTTAGAAATAGGGCTAATGAATTTAGTATGATTTCACCACAAAAAAAAGAGAGAACTTGATTTATATTTTGTTTCTTCCTACTGTTAGCACATGGTTGCAAACATAACCGTATTTCATTTAATAACCGAATTATTGGTTTATATGTATATTTTTATATTTTTAGTTTTATTTCTCAATATAAAATCCAATAAACCCTTTATTCACTGTTATTGACGTTAATTTATTTTAAGGAGCCTTTCTACAGAACAAGTTATAAAGTTTATAAGACTTGGATAACAAAAGTTATTTCACCTACAGCTCTCTATGTACTTTTTATAAATAAAATGGAAGCCTATTTGGTGTGCTGCTCTCTGCTTTTGTGTCTAAGCAACACAGTCAACAATTAATCCCCATCGCTCCTTTTCTGATTTCTGCTACTGCAACAGTGATAATAGGCAACAAAGTCCATATGAGTCTCTGACTTAGAATAGTTTGGCTTACAATTTTCAACTTTACAATGTGTTTATTGGAATATTAAATACATTTCTGACAGGGTATATTTTACTTATGATGGGTTTATTGGAATATAACCCTATGGTCAACCAAGGAACATCTGTATATTTTTTTGTGTTTAAGTCCTGAATTTAATTGACAATCCTACGACTCTTTATTTTGGTTGACTCTTTGGATCAAAACCCAGGTTACAAAGACATGCTTTATGTTCTCCAATGGGGCAGTTGTTTAGGTGAAATGAGTCCAACAGGTAAAAAGGAATTCACTGTAAAAACAAAACAGAATGTTATTTGGGAATGGATAATCATCATCACCAGAAAGCATCAAAGATATATACATTTATGGAGCAAATATGATCACAAATAGGAGAATACAAGTTAATACCGTAGGACAACACTGCTTTGGCAAGGTTCACAAGTCGATTTGGTATCAGAAATTATTAACAATACTACCTAAAACTCCTCAACCCTACTTTTTCTGAGAAAGTACTGTCTTTCAACCAGCAGGCTGAAGCAAGATGTGTAACAGCCTGAAATACCCTTTTCATTGTTGAAAACTTCAAACCTTTCCACACTAAGGGATTTATGACTATTTCTGATATATTCAGTCATTTCCCCTATATTTTTCCTGGCACTATGTTGAAAGGATGATTTAAACATTAAGATTTATGTGCCATTTAAAGTACAGGCAGTCGGTTCATTCTCAAAGAGGTGTGATTTGACTGCCATCTGGCTAAAGCAATGGCTTCTTTCTTGGTTCACGGCAACCGAAAAGAAAAAAAGTGAAGAAGACTAGAGAATGGTATTCCTAAATAAAAGCCAAGCAACCAATGAGGGGAGCCATTTGTGTTCCAAATGTGATAGAGGAGAGGTTAGGAAACATTGGTTTTGGTGTCAGACAAATGCAAGTCCTGGTTCCGAATCTATTTACCTAAGAACAAAACAGAATGCTATTTGGGAGTGGAGAACCATCATTATAAGAAAGCATCCACGACATACACATTTACGGAGTAAATATGTATCCATGATTACAAATAGCAGAATACAAGTTAATACCCTAAGAAAATGCTGCTTTGGCAAGGTTCCCAAATCAATTTGGTATCAGAAATTCTTGACAATACTACCGCATGCATAATCCTTGGCCAAGTTTCTGAGCACTCTGAGTTTCAGCTTCCTCACAGGTGAAATGGGAAAAAGAGCAGGCGTGTTGTATATATTAAATGGGGTAATACACATACAGTGGAAAGTGGAAAATGGATATATAATGAAGTCAATAAAATTATAGATTATATCACTATCAAAATACCTGACAAGAAGTAAATGAAAGTTAATTTCTTAAACTGAGTAATCACTAAATTATTCTTTCCAAGAATGTGGTATGAGGAAAGTTTGCACCAACATCACAATGTGGGCTACTTGTTAAAAATGTTCATTTCTGGCCAGGTGTGGTGGCTCATACCTGTAATCCCAGCATTTTGGGAGGCTGAGGTGGGTGGACCACGAGGTAATGCATTGGAGACTAGCTTGGCCAACATAGTGAAACCCTGTCTCTACTAAAAATACAAATAATTAGCCAGGCATGGTGGTGAGTATCTGTAGTCCTAGTTACTGGGAAGGCTGAGGCAGGAGAATTGCTTGAACCTGGGAGGCCAAGGTTGCAGTGAGCCAAGATCGCACCACTGCACTCCAGCCCAGGTGACAATGTGAGATTCTTACAAAAAAAAAAAAAAATGCTCATTTCTATCTCCCACCCAGATATACTTAATTTTTTAAATTTATTTATCTGTTGAATGAATCAACAAATATTTCTGCATACTTGGTATATGCCAGTTACAAGATTGGTAATAAAATGATGAATACGACAAACAAGTTCCCTGCCCTTAACAGAATGTACATTCTAATGGGGAAGACACAAGTAAATGAATAACCTAATTAACAGATTGTGTTAAATGTTACATAGTAAGCAGGCTGATGATACAGAACAACCTGAAAAGTCCACTTTGGACAGGGTGGTTTGGTGAAGACTTTCAGGAGAAATGACATGTGAGCTAAGACTTGAAGAAATTGAGACTACTATGATAAAAGCCAGAGGAAGAGCATTCCTGGCAGAAGGAAGAAAAATCCCAATGGCCTAGAAGTTTGAAAGACTTGGAATGTTTTTATAAAGGACACCAAGGTAACTGGAATGTCGTGAGAGAAAGGAATGGTATGAACTGATACTGAATTATTGAGGAGAAAAGAAATGAAGTTCCACTTCACCCCTGTGCCTCTTGGATCCATTTGCTTTCTATTGTAAATTCATCCCATCTACTTTTCCAGAGTTATGGTTGGTATCTCTTTCTGGGGAACCATACTAAGGAAGGTTAGTGGGATAAACTACAGGCCCCACCATATTGCTGTTTCAAGACTGTAACTAATGCTCATCTTTCTTCTCTGCTACCCACTCTAGAATTCCTTCAACGTCAGCAATCCTGCTGGTCCAGGTGGCTTATTTGGTGAGGTGATCCAGACCCTCACAAGGAATATAAGCTTCTGGTCACCATGCTGTTCTCAGGCCATGACTACTGCACTTTACCTTTAGTGTCAAAATTAAGAAGGGCTGCAGGGGCATCCTGAAAGATTCCCTATTGGATCTCCTAGTTGTCAATCATATTACTTCCTATTTTCATTGTATGATAGCTATCCTGCTTCCTTCTGGTCTTCAGAGTCTTTTATCTTTGTGCTGATCTCTTTGCATGGAGATCTCAAAGTAATTGGATGGAAACCGTACCTTAGAGTTTAATGGGATTTTTACTGTATCTCTAAAGGAAGCGTTATCCTTCTCCATTAACTAGAACACCTAGCCTCAAAAAACATAAAGCTTCTGGGCTGGAAAGCACATATGTGGACCTTTGGAGTTGATGATATGTGGGGATATTCTGATTTCCAAAATTTGGTTCAAGAACCAATGTATTTAACCCACTGGGAATCCTGCACCAAATGATTGTCATTGACTTAGAGCAGGTGTCAGCTGATTTTTTTTGTAAAAGGCCAAACAGTAAATATTTTGGGCTTTGCAGGCAATATGATCTTATTGCAACACTTAATTCTGCTGTTTTAGTGTGAAAGCAGAATAGGCAATATATAAACAAAAGAAAGTGGCCATATTCTATTAAAACATTATTTACAATAAAAGTGGCGGGCAGGATATGGTCCTTGGACTGTAGTTTGTTGACTCCTGATTTACGGTGTGTAGCGCATTCTAGGGAATGGTATCCCATTCTTGCAGAGTAACAGCCCGCTGATGCCAGAACTGAATATTCAAAGGGCAAATTCATCTCTCTACTGAGTGGGCAGCTTCTAAGTAGGGGGCTGTCATGTGATGGGACCCATAAATATAACCCTTTGATTGTAGGTGGGGTTTTGGGTCTTTTTGGTTATTCTGGTCACCATGTTGTTCTCAGGCCATGATTACTGTTTACCGTTAGTGTCAAAATTAAGAAGGGCTGCAGGGGCATCATGAAAGATTCCCTACTGGATCTCCTAGTTGTCAAACATATTACTTACTATTTTCATTGTATGATGGCTATCCTGCTTCCTTCTGGTCTTCAGTCTTTTACCTTTGTGCTGATCTCTTTGCATGGAGATCTCAACGAGATCTCAAAGAGATCTCCATGGTTGGGAGAAACCAATAAAAACACCCGATTATCTGGTCAGTTGATTTAATATTCTGTAGCCCTCGGGTGATAGTGCTAATCAAAACCATGTCAGCAGGAAAGACAAAATGAGTTGCTGTCTTCTCCAGAGTAACAGTGATTCCATGTAATCAGTTTACTATCAGTAGGCTAGTTACTCTTCTGCTATATTGGGGGCTCAGTATTAGTATCCATTGCTGGATGCTAGATATTTAGGAGTGGTAGTAGCTAGATAAGTTTTGATAAGTGGGAACAGATGGGATATCCTCTATTCTTGCCATTCTGGTTATTCGTCTCTTAAGCCTATTGTCTCAGCACTGAGGTGGTAGATGACAGATGCTATCTGATATCAGTTGGCTCATAAGTTCAACATGGTGCTTTTCCTCACCAGAGAATCTCTGATAACATAAGGTCTCCTGAGTTTTATGGCCCATATGGTAGAGCTGCCTGAATTCTCGCCTGGACGTCCTGCAGACCTCTTATCTGTGTTGAGCCCTGCTAAGAGCAGATAGCTTTTGTATCACTTAGTAAGTGGGTTTAAGAAGTATTCCCAAGTATGTAATATTTTCTCTCCAGGAACCTGAATGGGACTTACAAGGCACTATGCTACCTTTCTAATGATAGGAGGTGTGAGTTTTAATAGTTTCTCACTTTGGAAGGGATTTACATGCCTGCCCTGGCCACCGTGAAATTCACTGATGTGGCAGTCCCTGAATCTTCACAGGGTGTGTCTTCTACCCCTGGACTCTACAGAACTTATCAAGGAGCACATATATCTTATCAGAGCCTCCAACATACATGACACTTTTTGCTCATTTGTTCCAGTTAACAGGGGTCATCAATATAATGGAACAATGTGACGTACTCCAGAATATCCAGATGGTTGAGGTCTCTTGGAAATATATTACAAGAGGGGGTTGGAGAGTTAATATAGCTTGGGCCAAGACTGTATATATGTATATATATTATTGTCTGTTCCATGTGAATGAAAACTGGTTTTAAGCCTCTTTCTTGACAGAGATGGAAAATAACACACCTGCTAAGTCAATGGCCAAATGCCATCTACCGGAGTCCATGGTAATCTGCTCTAACAATGTTACAAAACCTGGCATAGAAGCTGCAATTGGAGCTAGTATAACAGTTTGTTGAGTCTGCAGTAATATACTGTTATCCAATAGAATCCCAACATTTTCATAGGGACCAGACTGGTAAATTGAATGATAGCCTCAGTCATCTCTGCCTCCTTTAGGTCTTAATTTCTACCGTTCTTGTTGAAATGCAATATTGTTGCTATTTATCATCTTGACTGGGCATGGAGTGGGCAACTTCAATAGCTTCCACCTAACCTTTCACACCACGATAATGCCTATTCCATAGGCCAAGGAATCAGTGTGGGAGTTCTGCCCATAATGAATTACATATTTGGAGATAGGAATAAGAACTTACCTATGAGCCATCCCAGAGCTCCATTTTTTACCTGGCTCTCATAATCAACATTCTGAGAAGGACATCCATGACAATACTGCAGATTTCTGAGTATCCGAGCCAACTCAGAGCCTATGTACAAGAGTCCTTGAAATGTCTGGAAATTCCTCTTTTCCCTGTATCTTGTTTTATGTGTAAATAGCTAAGTTTCCTTTGGGGAAATAACTGGAGGAATTATTACCATATATATTTACCATGGAGTTGCAGAGGCCCCTTGTCTTGAGTACCAGTCTGTCTCCCCTTCAGTCAGCAGGTTCCGGGCCCAAGATTTGGCTCAGGTCTGGAAACTGGGCCAGCAATTGTCATATATTGTTAACACAGGTGCTGTCAGCCTCCTAATCATTAGGTTTTCATGTGTTTGGTAGTATAAATTAAGCAACATCCCGTTTACTGCCCATATATCTTTTGTAACAGAAATTTCATATTCTATTAGTCATTTTATAGTTCTGTGCAGGTCAGATTCTGAATTGCCACTCCAGTTTTGCCCTTCATTACAGTAATTGTGCACAGCTTGCTTCTGATGATTAAGCACTTGCCCTCTTTCATCCTCATTGCCTGTTTTGTGACAGCATTTCCTCCTATCAATCCTATAATTTCCTATCAATCCTATCATTTCCTCCTATCAATCTACAAGGGCAAGCCACCATTGAGCTTCCCATTGACACTGGTATTCCTCTCTCGAGTGCAACCCCTGTTCCCTTGGTAAGAAGAGGGTCTGCATGGCCTTCCCACAAATACTGTCAGCTCGTGAGTTTTCTAGTCATTTGTAGTGTGTTCTTTCCAACAGGTTTACTTCTCTCTGCCTATTGATCCCCCTGTTAGCTGTTTGCCACTATAGTTCCAGTATTTTTATTTCATTTAGAGTAGGTATTGTTTTTACTGGCAAACCGATTGCAACAGCACATCAAAAAGCTTATACATCATAATCAAGTAGGTGTCATCCTGGAGATGTAAGGCTGGTTCAACATACACAAGTCTATAATCATAATCTGCCACATAAACAGAACCAAAGACAAAAAAACACATGATTATCTCAATAGATGCAGAGAAGGCCTTCAACAAAATTCAGCAGCCCTTTATGCTAAGAATTCTTAATAAACTAGGTATGGATGGAACGTATCTCAAAATAATAAAAGCTATTTACAACAAACCCACAGCCAATATCATACTGAATGTGCAAAAACTGGAAGCATTCACTTTGAAATCTGGCACTAGACAAGAATGCCCTCTCTCACCACTGCTATTCAATATAATATTGGAAGTTCTAGCCAGAGCATTCAGGCAAGAAAAAGAAATAAAGTGTATTCAATTAGAAAAGGAGGAAGTCAAATTGTCTCTATTTGCAGACAACATGATTGTATATTTAGAAGACCACATTATCTCAGCCTAAAATCTCCTTAAACTGTTAAGCAACTTCAAAAAAGTCTCAGGATACAAAATCAATGTGCAGAAATCACAAGCATTCCTATACACCAATAACAGATTAACACGAGAGTGAAATCGTGAGCAAACTTCCATTCACAATTGCTACAAAGAAAATAAAATACCTAGGAATACAGCTAACAAAGGATGTAAAGGACCTCTTCAAAGAGAACTACAAACCACTGTTCAAGGAAATAAGAGAGGACACAAACAGATGGAAAAACACTCCATGCTCAAGGTTAGGAAGAATCATATTGGGAAAATGGCCATACTGCCCAAAGTAAGTTACAGATTCAGTGCTATCCCCATCAAGTTACCTATGGCCCTCTTCAACTGGGAAAAAACAACTTGAACTTCATATGGAACCAAAGAAGAGCCCGCATAGCCAAGACAATCCTAAGCAAGAAGAACAAAGCTGGAGGCATCATGCTACCTGACTTCAAACTATACTACAAGGCTACAGTAATCAAAACAGCATGGGACTGGTACCAAAACAGAGATACAGACCAATGAAACAGAACAGAGGCCTTAGAGGCAACGCCACACATCTACAATCATCTGATCTTTGACAAATCTCACAAAAACAAGCAATGGGGAAAGGATTCCCTGTGTAATAAATGGTGTTGGGAAAACTGGCTAGCCATGTGCAGAAAGCAGAAACTGGACCCCTTCCTCCCACATTACACTAATATTAACTCCAGATGGATTAAAGACTTAAACATAAGACCTAACACCATAAAGCCCTAGAATAAAGCCTAGGCAAAACCATTCAGGACATAGGCATAGGCAAGGACTTCATGGCTAAAACACCAAAAGCATTGGCAACAAAAACCAAAATAGACAAATGGGATCTAGTTAAATTCTGGAGCTTTGTACAGCAAAAGAAACAATCATTAGAGTAAACTGGCAACCAACAGAATGGGAATAAATTTTTGCAATCTACCCATCTGACAAAGGGCTAATATCCAGAATCTACAAAGAACTAAAACAGATTTACAAGAAAAAACAAACCCATCCAAAAGTAGGCGAAGGATGTGAATAGACACTTTTCAAAAGAAGACATATATGAAGCCAACAAACATGAAAAAATGCTCATCATCACTGGTCATTAGAGAAATGCAAATCAAAACCACACTGAGATACCATCTCATGCCAGTTAGAATGGCAATCATTAAAAAATCTGGAGAGAACAGATGCTGGAGAGGATGTGGAGAAATAGGAACACTTTTACACTGGTGGTGGGAGTGTAAATTAGTTCAACCATTGTAGAAGACAGTGCGGAGATTCCTGAAGGACCTAGAAATAGAAATTCCATTTGACCCAGCAATCCTAATACTGGGTATATATCCAGAGGATTATAAATCATTCTATTATAAAGACACATGGACACCTGTGTTCATTGCAGCATTGTTTACAATAGCCAAGACCTGGAACCAACCCAAATGCCCATTGATCATAGACTGGAAAAGGAAAATGTGGCACATATACACCATGGAATACTATGCAGCCATAAAAAGTGATGTGGTTTGTGTCCTTTGTAGGGATATGGATGAATGTGAAAACCATAATTCTTCAGCAAACTGACACAACAGAAAATCAAACACCACATGTTCTCACTCATAGGTGGGTGTTGAACAATGAGAACACATGGACACATGGAGGGGAGCATGCCACGCTGGGGTCTGTTGGCAGGTCTAGGGGAGGGACAGCAAGGTGTCGGGAGGTTGGGGAGGGATAACATGGGGGGAAATGCCAGATATAGGTGATGGGGAGATGGAGGCAGCAAACCACATTGCCATGTATGTACCTATGCAACAATCCTGCAT
>CAUYQU010039261.1:0-12653 GCA_963574635.1 Cheracebus regulus | reverse complement strand
TCAGCAGTAACAGGTACAAGAAAGATATTTAATACATAATCTTTGAACTGATGAATGAATCCTGACTTTTTTATCTTTTACTTCTCTCTTTTATTTTATTATCTTGTTCATTTAGCCTATGTCTTCCACTTTCTTGTTTTATTCCCTCCCTTGGCTGAATGTAAAGCTTCCCTCCCAAAAGCTTTACAAGAAAGTGTGTAACAGTTTTAATTTTGTTTTTGTAATTTTTTAAAAAAAAATACAAGTGTCAAAGTGCTTTTATTCTATATTTAAACTTGAATAATCCTTTATCTACGCATAGGGTTCTAGGTTAGAAATCATTTTCCTATAGAATTTTGAAATTATTGATCTATCGATATCTTCATTGTACTCTTAGTTTTGGTGAGAGCTTGGCAGGGTATGGAACTATAGATTTAAAGTACATTTCCTCTATGATAGAAGTATTTGATTCACTGTATTCTAGTTCTAGAATTTAGGTGAAAATGCCAGTGGCAGTCATTAACTTTGTATATATTTGTTCTTTTTCTCTGGAAACTATGGGCTCTTCTATTTTCCCCAGTGTTCCAAAACCTCAAAAACTTTGTCTTAGTCTCCATCTATTTTTAATCACTGTACTGGCTATAATGGACCCTTTAATCTGAACACTTTAACCTGTGCAATTCTCAGGAAGTTTCTTCAATTGACTAGATGATTTTCTATCTTCATTTTTCTCTATCAAATTGTTTGGATATTGAATCTACTGGATTGATTGATTCTAACATTACAATTCTTTATCTTTGATTTTTAAATCCTTCCAGTTTATACTGTGTGCTGTTTATCTTCTATTCTTTTTATTGATTGTTTCCTTTCTATTATAGATGCCATTTCTGAGACCTCTTCTGTTCTCTGGTGTTTGTATCATCCTCTTCTTGTTTTATGGATACATTATCTTCTCTTATCTTTCTGAGGTGATTAAATGGATAAAATGCCAATCTTTGGAGAAAACTTGCATGACTCGGTAAATTTGTTGCTTTCTCTGATTGATAACCAAAGATATATGATTATTTCTGTCTGTTACATATATATGTTCTAGTATACTTTTCCCATTATTTAATGTTATCTATAAATTCCCAAATTCCATTTTTCTTTAGAAATCTTAGTAGAACTCACATTATATTTATATATGCTCCTCACTGTACTCTAAAATGCTCAAGTCATAAGGTTCCTTAATCTTTTTTGAATAAGGAATAGAAAAAGTCACACAAAATACATACTTGCTTTTACCTTGTGTAATTCTTTCTTTAGCATTCGATAAAGTGCATGGTATGCTTTATATTCTCAGGATACAACTTATCAACAAATTGATGGAATTTGAAAGAGATTTTTTTCTTATAAAACATTTCAATGGCCCTAAATTTTCAAGCATGTGCTTTGTACTTGGGAAGCAATTCACCTATCTATTTGGCAACAATATTTCTTTCATATCTACTTTGGCGCTATGGAGAAGTAAATTAAAACAAAGTTTGAAAAAATCTTGTAAATTTAATCATCCAATTACTTACTTTATTATGAATATGTGCAAATCGGAATTGAATAAATAAGCAATTCCATGGGTACTGAGGCTCTGCTATTTTACTTGTAATTATATTTACAGCTCTCATGGCATCTATTTATTGCCAGACATTGCTTTTCTATATAGATATAGTCTAGATAGCTAATAATTAGATGCAGCCAAAATTTAAAAAGAAATTAAATGATAACTTCTTGTTTTAAGCTAAAGATTGCACAAATTACTTCTTCTCTAAATACTATCTGATACCCACCATTCTACACAAATAATTTTTACATAGTTGCTCACTGCCTAGAAAAAATAATGTTTGCCCTTGTGAGACATTGATGCATCAATAGTGCTTCATTATTGGTTCAAGTATTAAAGTCACATAGTTATTAAGGGACACACTACACAATTATGTATCCATTATTTAGTGCAGAGATTTGGAACAAAGGAGGCAAGTCAGTAGAAACTTATACAAATTTGAGTTACTTTTTATGATTTCCTTAAAAACCAGAAAGAAATGAAAATAAAATATGGACTAATTTTACATTAAAAGAGGTATATATTTAATGTAACTACATATTTCACTTACTGAATAACATATAAAATATTTGTTTAAGTCACATTTAAGTGAAGACAATTTTCTTTAAAACATCACTGTTAAATTTTGGATAAAGTGTCATTGGCTTTTTTCATTTTTCCTTTTCTTTTTCTTTTCTTTTTTCATCTATCCTAAGTACAGAAGTCACAAAATAGATAGAATAAAATATTTACTGAGCTCTTCAAATATCAGTTCAAAAATTATCTGATAAAGAAACTTTTTCAAGCACCACCAAACAGAGACGATTCAAAGGACCAACAAGCAATTTAAATATCTCATGTAATACTTCATTTTAAACATCTCTATGCATATCTATTGGTCTCATTATTTTCCCAACGTCTGACTCCAGAGCTCTGATACCAAACTCATTTGAATATTTGTGAATGTATGGATTTTTTCTTCCTCATTAGAGTAGAATATATAGATTTTTCTTTTCTCATTATGGTTCAGCTCACTTATACCTATTAAATAACTGGTGTGAATGTATTGACTTCATCTTTAGCCTTAAATTTAAAATTTAAGTATAAATATCAGTTGCACTTTAAAAAATCACAGATCTTATCCACTAAGCATTCAGTTTAGAAAATATTGTGCATATCATGAGAAATAAAACTGTACAATATAAGGTTTGTGGCTTTCTTTAGCATGAGAGATAAATGTATTTATATTACAGTGTACATGTTTGCTTTTGACAATTTTTTTTTTTAGTTTAAACTTTCACAATGATGTCCAAAATATTCACTTTTATGTTCTCTTCTATCCTCTATCTTAATTCTACTTTGCATCCAAGTATCTGGGATGAAAGGAAAATTAGTTGAAAGTTTTAGGACTTTAAGTGAGGAGATTTTTATTACTGCCCTGAAAAATAAATATAAAAGGAAATATCATGAAAACAATGGGTTCTAGGGGGAAAAAGCTGATATTTCTAATACAGCAATTATATTACTATATTAGAAATAATTGTCTAAGACATAATTGTCAACTGTGAAGGAGGTCATTTTATTAGCACATCCTATGGAGTGACTGAGCTGTTAACAGCAGAAGGCTATCCTAATGATGAACATACAACCAAAAGCCCCAGACAGGCAAACTGTTGCACATAGGGCAGCGTAACTAGCATCCACTTGTGTTTGAGCCTCTGATAATAGTCTGACTGCACTTTGTGTTATTAAACCGCAGTTTCAAAGTATACTTTCAGAAATACGGAACCTTGAGATGTTCCCTGGCTAGAAGCTCTTTTGACAGATTCAAGACTGCTGAGCTAGCCTTTAAAGGGTCACAATAATTTTACTTCCAGGAAATAGCATCAGGTCAACAAATTACTTGTTTGTGGTCTGTTTGTTTTCTCAGGTCTGGATTTTCTTTGATCTTGGGTTAGCTCAGACTAATTTGGAATAAAATGAAAACAGTTCTCTGCTTCCCCACCTTTAATCAGTAATGCCCCTGACTGTTTTAATTAGGAGCAAAAGAACAGTTCTCTGTCAGCTCGAGGCAAAGGACACGCACTCCTGCCGTGGCAGAGGGAGTTGGATTCCAGGGTGGAAAGCAAGGCAATATGAAATAATGTTTGGCCCTATTTTGGTAGGAAAAACGAGTAAGGTTTTGCTTCACTCTAGTTTAAGTCACAGCACACCCTTTCCTCTTTACTTTTTGTTACTTCTCTTCTACCCTCCAGTAATTCTTCCAACCTTGTCTCTGTTCCCAGTTGGTACTTTAAGGCACTGGCATTTTCCACAAGAGAATCCTGATTATAATCCTTCAAGCAACTTGGTAAGTTAAGTACAGGCTTTTGTCAAAAACTGTATAAAAGGTGTGTGGCAAAGACAGATGCCTTTTGTTCTTTAGTTGGAATCAAAGCATACACAGCTTTAAACCGTCTTTTATGAAACCTGCACTTTTATTTCTCCTTATCATTTCTCTTCACTAAGACTGCTGTAAATTAGATACAGCAACCCTTGTTTGCATTAAACAGCACGTTACTGAGAAAATGTATTCAAAATGCAAGACTTCATAAGCTGGACCAGTAGCTTTAAAAGGATGAATGCAGGTTTTAGAATTTGGTACCCTTACACAACACAAACGTGTAATGTTTTCATGTAACTATACAGAAGTGCATGTCTGTTCATATCATTTTCTCATTTTGGTTAGTGTTTCTTCTTCACTTTCTTATGAATTATACATAAGTGAGAAAACAAGCCCTTTTTTCATGCACAATGATCCTATTTTCCTGAACAGAATCCTGCCTAAACAGTATTAAAATTCAGGTTCCAAAATAAGTCAGTGGTAGAGAAGAAACAGGGTGGAAATTTAACACATCCATTTATCATACACTGCAAAATGCAGCAGGGATAGATGCCTCATGAGGTTTCTCCTCAGATGTGATCATTTTCTCTACAATGTTGAACTAGAGGCTCTTGCTCTAAGGACTATCTGGACACTTGTAGCTCGGGGTCATTATGGAGCTGCTAGTCAAGGAACAGGCTCATCTAGGTTATAGTCACTGCTCTGTTCCTAACTTCCTGTGTAAAAAACTCTGGAGCTTAAATTTTTCTTATCTATATTATAAAAATATGTAAATCGTTTCTAAAATTTAGAATAGTTGTATAATTTTAATTCTAAATGTAACTGAATTTAGGTGGAATTTCTCTCTTTTTTGGCGATACTTTTTTTAAAGTTCAGAATAGAGATTTTGATCATCTCAATCTCTGCATCGCTCTACCCCTGGTATCAGCATGTTTAAGTCATTTGAACACAGTACATACTATGAAATTCTATAAGGAGATATTATGTAAATGAGCCAAATTTACAATTTTGGACAGAGAAACTGATTTTCTAAATGCAGTTAATAATCCACAAATGATGGAGAGGTAGGTTTTCTGCTAACTTATAATTATTGCGGTGGAGTGGGGAGCAGTTGTGCTTCTCTTTGTATTTCCTCTGGCCAGTAATATATTTGTCCTCTAATGCAGCACTTTTTAATAAATGTTTAGCATCTAAGCTCTTGTGATTTCGGTAATCTCAGCATTTTCTCACTTTTCTCTCTTTTCAGCAGAACTGGCTGTGAATTAGAATCTTTTCTATAAAGTTGCTATAAAATTGCCACCAACAACCAAAACTCAGCCAGCTGACACACTACCAAAAGTGGTGTGATTATCACAAAATGCCCTCACATATTTTTGTATGACCCTACATGAACAACAACCACATTTGGGATGCTCTCCTTTCCATTTCAAGTGGAGGAATTAGTTCAACTAAGCAAATGGTCAAGGATAATAAGATTCCTGAGAGAGGAAAGAAAAACAGGGACAATTGTATTTATCTTTCGTAAAATCGAGTTTATAAGAATATGTCTCAGGATGACTTTAATAAAATGTCCATTTTGTTTTCTGGAGAATCTCCATGAAGGAATTAGGGTAAAAGGTCATCTATAGATGCCCTAGGGAGATAATAGCACAATTCAGCTCTTGCTGCTTGTGTTTCAAGAGTGCTCCAAACACACCATTCAACTGTTTGACTCTTGGACCTTGTTAGAGTCCCAAACCTGATTCTTGCAGTTCCCAGAAAAGAAGAAGAATGTGGTTTTCTGATATTTTTCTCTCTCCTGGAGTCCCCTTCCTGGCAGCATGAGGTGGGAGAGCATGGTGCAAGCCTCTCAAGAAGTGAGACACATGAATTTTCTATTTTTTTTTTTTTTTTGACTAAGACGCATTCTGATGCCCAGGCTGAAATGCAGTGGCATGATCTCTGGGCTCACTGCAAACCCCATCTCAGGTTCAAGCAATTCTCCCACTTCAGCCTCCCCAGTAGCTGGGATTACAGGCACCTGCCATCATGCCCAGCTAATTTTTGTATTTTTGTGAAGACCAGGTTTCACCTTGTTGGCGAGGCTGGTCTTGAACTCCTGACCTTAGGTGATCCACCTGCTTTGGCCTCCCAAAGTGCTGGGATTACAGGTGTGAACCACCGCACCTGACCTACCATGCATTTTGTAAATTTTATTTATTTATTTATAAATTTATTTATTATTTTTGAGACCGAGTCTTGCTCTGTCGCCCAGTCTGGAGTGCAGTGATACAATCACGAATCACTGTAACCTCAGCCTCCTGGGTTCAACTAATTCTCCAACCTCAGCCACTTTCTAGATTTTGTAGGACAGAAAGTTACCACATGACAAGAAGGAAAAAGGACATTATGATCAGGAACTGTGTAATTTTTACCCGTGACCCTGGGACTCATTTAAACTCTAATCAAGTAGAGAAAACTATGGTAATCAAAATTTTTCTCAAAACAGAGTATGCATGTATATGTCATTGACTTTGTTCCCTCATTCAGCAAAGGAATTACTAATAGATATTTTGCTAATTCTTCAAGAAGATAATGTGGAAACAAAAGCTAACCAATGCTTCATTTCTGATATTTCTTACCTAGTATGGTGATTAGCTTCGGTGTTTTTAAATCATTCTCCAAAAAGCACATTCCTGACTGATTTTCTTTCCATATGTTCTGTTGATTACTGAGAAAGAAGTGTCAAAGTCTTAACTGTGATAGTGGATCTATGTGTTTGTTTTATTTATTTATTTTTAATTTTTTTATTTTCATCGGTTTTGGGGAACAGGTGATATTTTGGTTACATGAATAAGTTCTTCGGTGGTGATTTGTGAGATTTTGGTGAACCCATCATCCAAGCAGTATACACTGAACCCAATTTGTAGTCTTTTATCTCTCACCCTTTTCCCAGAGTCCCCAGTCTATTGTATCATTCTTATGCCTTTGTATCCTCACAGCTTAGCTTCCACTTATGAATGAGAATATACGATATTTGGTTTTCGATTCCTGAGTGACTTTATTTAGAATAATAATCTCCAGTACCATCCAGTTTGCTGCAAATGCCACTAATTCATTTTGGCTTTATGTATTAGTTTTTTTGTTGTAAAATACACATAATATAAAATTTATCATTTTAACTATTTTAAGTGTACAGTTCACTAGTATTAAATACATTCATAATGTTGTGTAACTATCACCACCATAACTCTTTCTGTCTTGTAAAACTGAACTCCCCATTCCTCCCTCTCTGCAGCTCCTGGCACTAACCATCCTATTTTTTATCTCTATGATTTTGACTACTCTAACTGCCTCATATAAGTAGAATCGTACAGTACTTGTCTTTTTGTGACTGGTTTGTTTCACTTAGCAAAATGTCCTTAAGGTTCATCCATGTTGTAGCAGTTATCATAATTTTCTTTTAAGACTAAAAAATATTCTATTTTATGTATAGACTTTGTTTACCCATTTATCTGTTGATGCAAACTTGGGTTGCTTCCACATTTTGCCATCATGAGTAATGCTGAAATAAATTTGGTAAATATCTTTTCAAGACCCTGATTTTTAGTTGTTTTGGATATATATCCAAACATGTAAATATTATAGTATATGGTAAGTGTATTTTTAATTTTTTGAGGCACCATCATACTTTTATCCAGCTGTGCAATGTTACATTCCTATCAATAGTACACAAGGTTCTAATTTCTCTATATGCTTGCCAAAATTTGTTATTTTCTGTTTTTTTTTTTTTTTTAGATATATAGTGGTCATCTTAGTGTGTATTGGGTGCTATCTTCTTGTTATTTTGATTTGAAGTTCTCTGATGATTAATGAACATGAAATAGAATAGAGATCTCATAAGTAAATCCTCATATGTATACCAAATGTTTTTTTGACAAGGGCGCCATGATTATTAGAAGAGAAAAGAACAATCTTTTCAACAAATGGGTACTGAAAACTATATCCACATGCAAAATAAAGAAATGGACCTTCTTCCCTTTGCTTTTCTTTTTCTGTTTCCTCTTCCCTGCCTTCTTTTGTTATTTGAACATTTTCAGTTTAATCAAGTTTGGGTTTTGCTTTTGCTGCTACTTCTTTTATTTACTGCAGGCTTTCTGTGCATTTACAGGACCGTTGCCTTGTGCTAAAAGGGGTAGCTGGAGTGCCAGAGATTTTGGGTTTTGTTCTTTGTTTTTTTCTTAGTGTTTATGATCCACTGTCAACTTTCATAATCTCTGCAAACCTTCACTACCAAAGGGGTCTCACTACATGCTATTGCCCTCCCATAATGATAGACTGCTTTTAACCTTTTGCTAGACTCTGGGCTAGTGGTGGTGGCTGGCAAGGATTCACTCTTGTCCAGTTCAGCCCCTACTTAGACAGATCTTGTGTGCCATGCCTACGGGGAGGTGGGAACTTTCTCAGCATTCTTACTCTTTCACTTCATGTTAGCCACATATGTCCTCAATCTATGGTCGGTCCTTACAAGGTATTCTCTGATCCTACTCCATGATAGCAGACCTCTAATTGGTGATAGATGTTAGATTCTGCGCCCAGAATAGTTTTTACAGGAATTTCTCTTCTGCCTTTTCCACAGTGACAATGGGTCTTTGCCAATGTCCTTAAGGTGTGGGTTGTTGTTCCTCCACAAGGTGCTGTAGGTTTTTGATTCATAGGAGAAAAAACTCTCAATATAATTGGAGGAATTTGCACCTCCCAGGCCCCAGCAGCTACAGGTCATTTTCTACAGTCTTGAGTCAGCAAGAAGAGCTCTTTTTGGTCTGTTCTGTCTCAGACTATCTCATAAATCACTGTGGGAGGTTCTTTTAAAAAGAGCTTGCAAGAGAGTATCTGGGCTCTCAATTATTTCAGCCATACATGAAAGTTGTCTCACCCTTGACCTTCAATAATTTTATAAAATTTCAGCTGATTTTTATATTTTATTTTATGGCAGCTGCTGAGTAGCCTCTTTGTTCCCTAATTCTTTGACTCAGATAAGACTGTTCTTCTGTTTTATCTCTTGTTATACGGGTATGTTCCTCTTTGGAATTTAAGTAATTTGGTCGGACTTCAACCTCAGGTATTTGATGTGCCCAAAAAATGTTATACTTTTAGTTTTTTGCCTTTATCTCATTGTTAGAATGAGAGCAATGCTCTTTCCAGCTTTCTACATCTTAGCCAGGAACAGAAATTTCCTTCCTTTGATATGACTCCACCTATATGATATCAAGATTATTGAATTAGTATATAGCCACAATGCACTAGGAAAGTTAATTAGCTCTTATGAGATTTCTGCTCATAATGCCTTGAAGAAGTTAAATAATTTTGGAAAGGTCAGATATTGGGAACAATCAAATTTCTAATATGCACATCCAATATAATCAGATAAGTAGAAAATAGTTAACATCAACAATTAAATAAAGTCAGAAAATAGATCCAAGTGCTCATACATTTGTCTGTCAAGATAAAAGCTTCAGTGGAAGAGACAGCTTTTATTATAATAAACCATAAAGGTAAATCTTCCCCCTCACACACATTCTGTTTTATTTTTTTGTATTGTGAAATTTTATTAGAAACATTTTCCTTCATGTACCATTGAATTTCTTCAATTTTTACAGTACTCCCTAAAAGTTTTCAATGAGCTTCTGTTACAACTACTTTTAAGGGTAATATATAACAATCAAACTACAATCCAAACAACTATAATCTTAAACTACTATACAAAGAAAGGGAACATTTGCAATTTTAAATTCATGGATAGCCAATCAACAAATCATCACAATTGGTGTCAATAGAGGTTTAGTTCAATTTTCCACACCTTATAGATACTCCAAACATAGAATCATCAAGTTGCAAATATTCATATAGAGGGTTGTTTATGTTTACTGAACTACATTTAGGCAAGAAAAATGGTCTGAGAAATTTTATAAACCATTTAAACAATGTGTACAGAAATAAAATAGCATTTTCCACTAATGTTTAGTTTAACATAAAATTAGATTAACTAGAACATCCTATTCCCAAAGAAATTCAGTCAATAGTGGTTTTATAATAACAAGAATATCTTAGAAATATTCATGAAAATTTCTTCTGAGAAGGTAGTGAATTTTCATCTACATAACTTAAGTTATTCCTCCAAGATCCTTTGAAGTAGGAAAATGTTTTATTAATGCCACTTGACAAAGTACACTAGCAGTTAAGTGTCTTATCGTAGGATATTTTGGTAGAAAGCAACATAATTCTATTTGTTCAGATAATACCATTTGAATTAATTTACAACTGCATGTAATAAACCATCTTAGCCATTTTTATAACTCTTTAAAAATCCCAAGAATACACAATGCATTTATACTGCTGAAGATTAGCTAATAGTTAAAGATAAAAAATCAATAAAAGAATTATTGTACAGGAAATACTATTGTATAATTGTGCACCACTTATTAGGGTTTAACTCTTTCCTTAATCTTTAATAAAATTCATCTTAGGAAATACCTAACTTCCATCTTTCTTCTTTCAATTGTATCCTTAACTTCACTGTCAGATATAATTGCCTTATGAACAAATATTTGATTGTCCATGAAACTGTCCTGCTCTTTTAAATCCAGTCTAAATTATTTTCTGAGTATCTGATGTGTTTGTCTGTTTCTGTTTTGTTTTGTTTTTAAATGTAACAGAACACAATATCTTTTGGACAGCTACAATGCTTATTCAAAAGTAGTGCTGAGATGAGAAGTAATCCTTTTTAATGTTTTACCAAATAACTACATTAATGTTATGAAATGCTGATAACTGCTTTAATCTTTTATCTTTCTTTTAGCCAAAAACAGAGTGATGAGTTCCTCTATTCTTAATAAATTTGTTTAATATTTTTTTCAATAAACTCTGAAAAAATAATCTTGATTTTGAGTGTGTTGTTTTCTAACTCAAATACATTAAATAAGTAACTGCCTTTAGCTGAATGATAGACATCTTTCTGCAGAGTGACATTGTTTCCTTCCTCTAAAGATAAAGCAAAATAATGCATTGAATGTTACACCAAATACTTTACTAAAGAGTTTTACAAAGATATGTCCTGATGCCATAATGGGAGGACTTCAACTTTTATAATAAGAAAAAATATGGTTAAAATTCTAAGTTTATTTAGTCAAATGTGTGACCTGATCTGTGAGTCTGTTTCCTCATGTCTATGGTAGGGATTATAATGTATCGTGTTAAAGGTAGTTGTTAAGAGCCAATGTTTTAAATATTTAAATATGCTTATAGAGAACGTAGAGCTTCATGAAAGAGAGAAAACATTTATTTCTTTGTTTCCTATGCCTGTAGCCTACTAATTCATTGAGTTTATGTATATGTTGTACTTACTATTGAATTACACACTGACTCATTGCGCTATCATTATACTTAAAAGAAGAGACACTAAGGGATAGTGGTAGAGAGTAAAAAAAGCAATTTTTAATGTTCGATAAAATTTTCTAAAAAATTACTGTTTTTCCAAGCCCTCTTTTCTAATAGAGCACACAGAGACTTTCAGAAACAGGTTTATAGTCTCCCAACCATTGCAGCAGATGAAGAAGTTTCTACAAAATATTTAAACAATTATTTTAATCTTTGCTGAAACATTTCTAGTGATAGGTGTAGAACCTCCAATTTTATTTATAGATTTAAATAATTTAGTCAATGTCTAATTCTCTATAATTGCCCAGTTTAAGTCTTACGGACCTTCATAAACAAATTCCAATTCTCCTTTGTCATGAAAATATTTTAAGGACACTGTTCAGGATCTATAGTGAATATGTGGTTCTTCTCTGCCCACATCCCCTTCTTGAACTGTTTTACCTTCCCTCACTCCTTGTAGCCTTCATGAGACTCTCTTGGTGGCATGTGATTGGGGTGACCAGAAGTTAACCCTGTGTCCCTTGTATAGTCATGATTCCAGGGGCTGGCACAGGAACAAAGCAAAACCATTCTTGGCCTTCATGGCTAAATAAGTAATGATCTCCCTTTTTTTGCTAAAGATAATCTGATTGGTGTTCAGTTGCTTCATTAGCAATGAATGACTTATTAATATACTTTGTCTATATCATGATTTTTCTTTTATTTTCCCACTGTAACAACTCTTTCTCCATCTTCAGTGTTAAGCCTATTTCAGAATCTTTATCATATAGTGTTCTTTCTTTCAAAATGATGCATTTTTTTTTGTTTTTCTTAAAATAAATTTCCAATAAATGAGCAAAAATATGCTAATGACCAATGCAGACACTATGTACCAGTAGCTTCCTTGTTCTGACTGCTGTTTTACTAATAATGAAGCCTAAATTGGCACAGCTTGGCTGGCACTCCATCACCTAATTTGCCTGCATTGAGTTTGTAAACAAGTAAACTCCTGGGGCATCCTAGTAGACCACCAGACAGAAGAATGAAGGTGAAGGTAGGGTGCCTTCCTATGAGGTTGCTTCCAGGCATTGGCCCCTGTTTTTCTCAAAGCAGCTTATTCTCTGCAACTTCTTCTCCCTCCTGGTTATGGCAACTTGTCTCTGCTCTCCTGACTTTGAATTTAGGTGTGATAGCAGCTATACTGATGCTAACTTATGTTCTTTCAAGGTTCCTCTATATTTAATCTGTATCTTTGTTTAATATTTTTTCAACAAATTTTAAAAAAATAATCTTATGGTGTTAGGTCTTATGTTTAAATCT
>CAUYQU010039255.1:0-13029 GCA_963574635.1 Cheracebus regulus | reverse complement strand
GGGGCTGCTCCGCCTGGGAATCTCCTGGTCTGGGGGTAATAAAAATCCGTCTGGAAATGCGGCGTCCACTCACCCTCTGCACTTTCACTGGGAGCTGCAATCCTGAGCTGCTCCTAATCCGCCATCTTGGATCTCTCTCTCGCAACATACTTTCTTAACAATCCAGACACATTTATAATTTATGAATCATCAATTTTGTTTCATGATTCAAAATTCTCATTATCTTATGAGCATATGTCTTGGAAGACATTTTTAATGATACAAACCAGAGGAATGAGAGCCCTGTTTTTGGTTGGTCTTAACATAATAATTTTGATGCTATGAAAATTTAAGTTCCATGCTACTGTCCATAAAACATTTGATAGCCACTAAATGAGAAGCAGCGTTTGAAATCACTTCCAACTGAATACACTTTTCTATGAAGGGTAGAACTCAAAGAAATCGGCAAGAAAAAACAGAGAATCTCATAAAAAAGGGGGCTAAGGACATGAATAGACAACTCTTAAAAGAAGATGTACAAATGGCTGACAAACATGAAAAAATGCTCAACATCACTGATGACCCGGGAAATGCAAATCAGAACCACAATGTGATAACATCTTACTTCTGCAAGAATGGACATAATTAAAAAGTCAAGAAATAATAGATGTTGGCATGAATGTGGTGAAAAAGGAATATTTTTACACTGCTGGTGGGAAAGTAAGCTACTACAACCACTATGGAAAACAGTATGGGGATTTTTTGAAGAACTAAAAGTAGATCTACCACTTGATCAGCAGTATCACTACTAGGTATCTACCCAGAGGTAAAGAAATAATTGTGCAAAATAGATACTTTCACACAAGTTTATAGCAGCACAATTCATGATTGCAAAAATATGGAAGCAGTTCAAATGATTGTGTAGCTCTGCAATATGTTCTGAAATTAGAAAATGTGAATCCTTCATCTTTGTTCTTCTTTGTCAAAATTTTCTTGGTTATTTGGAGTTCTCTGTGGTTTCATATACATTTTAGAATTCTCTTTTCTATTTTTGTGAAATATATCCTTGGAATTTTGATAGTGATTGCACTGGATGCGTGGATTGCTTCAGAAATAGGCATTTTAACAATGTTAAGTCTTCTAACTGATGAACACACTGTCTTTCCATTTATTTGTGTCTTTAATTTCTTTCAGCAATGTGTTTTAAAAATATCTATTATAATCAATTTAGGTTTATTCCAGAAATGCAATGTTAAACATTTGAAAATAAACCAAAAAGTTAATCATATTAAGAGAATAAAGAGAAAAACCATGTGATCATTTCAATGGATGCAGAAAAACTGTTCGACAAAATTCAACATCTATTCATGGTAAAAGCTCTCAGAAACCAGGAATAAAAGGGAACTTCCTAAAATTAATGAAGAGCATTCCTAGTATTATATACATATATTAAATATATAATACATATATTATACTTTAAGTTCTGAGATACATGTGCAGAATATACAGGGTTGTTACATAGGTATACACATACCATGATGGTTTGCTGCACCCATCAACTCTTCATCTACGTTAGGTATTTCCCCTAATGCTATCCCTCCCCTAGCCTCCCACTCCTGACAGGCCCTGGTGTATAATGTTCCCCTTGTAGATTTTAGATATTAGTCCTTTGTCAGATGTATAGGTTATGAATATTTTTTTCCACTCGGTGGATTGTCTGTTTACTCTGCTGATTTGTAATTTTGATATGCAGAAACTTTTTAGTTTAATTCCCACCTATTTGGTTTGGTTTCATTTTGATTTTTTGCATTTGGTTTTTGGTTACTGATTATGACATCTTTGCCTAAGCCAATGTCTAGAAGGATTTTTCCAATGTTATTGTCTAGAATTTTTAAGACTTCAGATCTTAGATTTAAGCATTTGATCCATCTTGGTCAGGTGCAGTGATTCACACTTGTAATGCCAACACTTTGGATAGACAAGGTGGGTAGATTTCTTGAGGTCAAGAGTTTGAGACCAGCCTGGCCAACATGATGAAACCCCATCTCTACTAAAAATATAAAAATTAGTTGGGTGTGGTGGCAGATGCCTGTAATCCCAGCTACTAGGAAGGCTGAGGCAAGAGAATCACTTGAACTCAGGAGACAGCTTAGAGAAGATGTTAAGCATGAAGGAAGAATGTTGTCTACCACCCTTGAACCCACCCTGAGTAATATGGGGAAGCCAAAGTCCCATGGCAGGCTGCCTATTTCCCAATGGTGCCTCTCTCATGATGATAAATGTGCTAGTCACTCAGATGTACCAATCTGCAATTGAGGGAGAGAGGCCTGTCTGTCCAGAGACGTGGATTCAGAAATCAAGCAAAATAAGTTCGGAAATCAAGCAAAACAACATATGTCCCCTGACCACCAGACCAGGTATCATGGCTCTCCTGAAAGCAGTTTAAGTGATGCACTGATGTCTGCAGAAGCTAGACTGAGTTATTTAGGAAATGATTGAAAAGAAACTATAAAGGCAAATCATTCTTTCAAGAAGTCTTTTTGTAATAAGGTATGACACCTTGAAAAATAAGGTAAAGGCAAGGATGGTAGTTGCTGTTGACACTTTTTGTTCTTAAAAGGGGGGCAACTTATGGTAAATTATTGTAGAATTAAGAGAAAAAACAAAGATCATCTAAGAGTCTCAAAATAATGGTGGCACAAGTAACTGGTTAAACGAGGTCTCAAAGGGGCTTACAAGCATATGCTCTATTGATGATGGAAAGAAATGGTAATTATAATTAGGAGTCAATAAAGCAAATAAAAAGGATTTATTGGCTGGGCACAGTGGCTCATGCCTGTAATCGCAACATTTTGGGAGGCCGAGGCAGAGGGATCACTTAAGTCCAAGAGTTCAAAACTAGCCTGGACAATATGGCAAAACCCCATTTCTACCAAAAACACAAAAATTAGCAAGGAGTGGTGGCATGTACCTGTAGTCCCAGCTACTAGGAAGGCTGAGGTATGAGAATCTCTTAAACCCAGGAGGTTGCAATGGGCCGAGATCATGCCACTGCAATCCAGCCTGGGCAACAGAGTGAGACTCTGTCTCAAAAAAAAAAAAAAAAAGGTTTATTAGGATTCCACAACGTGTAATGACTATTCCTTAATTTAGGGTAATGTCAAAATTTTAATCCCATGATATATATAATAGCGCAAAACCACTACAACCCCAATTTTTTCGTATTTCTTATAGTAATGATCAAATTATAATTCTATAAACTAGATACCATGGTGAATACTTTGCATGCGTGTACTCATTTATCCATTACAACACTGTATTAAAGATTATTTATAAAAGAAAATAACCAAGGTTCACAGGGTAAGTAACTTGCTCGAGAGGCACATATGGAAAGTCAAGTAACTGGGAATTGATTGCAAGAATATGATCCAAAAACCCACGCTCTGAGGCATTTTTTCTATGCAGCATCAGAAACAAGTGGGAGTAAACATCTGTCATTTACTCGTTTGCCTCACATTCCCTCCTTTTTGGAGCCTGCCCTCAGTGCCTCTGATAATGGTGGGGTTGACTATGTGGCCCTTATTTTCTCTACCAAAGAACATGAAGGAAGCTGCAATCACAGCTATCCAACTCCTTTCTTCCAGGCAGGGTGGGATATGACTCAAGTTGAACCAATCAGACAACTCCAGGGACCATTCAGCCAGAGTATCTAGTACAAATATTTCCTTTTCCTTGAGGTTGCTAAGATAGCACTATTTGGTTCTTGAGCTGTCAGTCATACAGAGAAAGCCTATCTGAGAAAAACAAAGCTCTGATAACATAATTTAGAACTCCTGGATCCAGCTGTGCCTGAAATGATCTTCCTCAGGACTCACAAGGGCCCATTAATTCCTTACTGTGTTCAAGCCTATGTAGCTTAGGTTTCTGCCATCTAATAACTGAAATATTCCTAATAAAATACCGTGCAACAAAATAGGATTTGGAGTCACACAAATTAGGATTTAAATCCCAGCTCCCTAATCTTCTAACTGTATATCATGACTAACCACATTCCTGAACTTCCTTGAATCTCAAAATCCTTGTCTGTAAACATAAGGATAACAATACTACATTACTGTATAAGCAAACAGGCTTAGGAATGGTCTATGTTTAAACTCTGACTCCATGGCTAACCTACTATCTAACTGTAGATAACACATTTGCAATTATTCTCTCTTCATGTCTTCTTTCCAACTTTCCTTCTTCCAAGCTATGTTTCCAAAAGAACCTAAGGAGATGTACAATCATTATTCATTCAACAAATATTTATTGAGAGCTTATGATGTGCCAGGAACTGAGATAGTGGGCAGGAAATTAAAGATGAGCAAAATAGACACAATCTCAGCCCTCACAGAATGGAGAAAAATATTACACAATAATCACATGAACAGATGCAATCCATGTGGTGGCCGGGGCTTTCCATCCCTTTGGGATCCTGAACTGTCCCTCTCTACCCCCATGCCATGATCTTGACTAACAGAATACTTCCCCAAGATTTCTGCCAATTCTGTACGGGAAAGGGGAAGCTTTACCATCACCTGGCTTTCTGGGCACTGATTTCCTCATGAGTGCCTTGAACAAGCAGCACTGTGATTCCTACATTAAACTGGGCCTGCCTTATTCAGTTTCCACAATAAAATCACCTAACCCAAGCAACTGTAATACTGGTGGTCATTATTGATAGTTTCAGTTGGATGCCAAGAAGCGGTCCCCTATGCATAGCACCTTCTTCCAATGCCACCACTTTCTCCCTTGTCCCTTATTTTCCTCTTGATTCAGTTTTATTATGGAAAACAATTTATAGAATGTGGAATGGCAAATATAATGCATCAAAAGTTCCCGATTTTTCTCTGTCTCATAGGATAGATATCCCTGCTTGCTGAGCCCATAGTACAGACCAATTCCAGTCCCTCAAGGAGCTTGCTGCAACTCTGAATGCACTCTGAAGAATTTTCCTGAAAGTGCTTTTCCTAAGGGGAATGTTTCTGCTACCTGTGAAAGCAACAAGATTTTTCCACCTCGTGACATGGTTATACACTTTAAATGGCAACAAGAGAAGAAAGAAAAATGGAGTATTATGCGAGTGTGAAACAAGGCATGTGACCCAATCTAATAGGTGGGAAAAGTGTTTGCTGGGCTAGGTGAGGCATAAATAAACATCAACCAGCAACAGGAGAGAAGGGGGCCATTTCAAGAAAAAAGTATGTAATTACTTTTTTTAAAATAAGAAAGAAACTTATAATAAAAGGTTAATAAACATAAGAGCATAAGGATGAAGCCAGCTTTGTTGTACAGAAAATACACACAGCAAAGCCCTAATTGGACTTTCCCAGTGTAATTGCCAGAGGTGAACTACAGATTCTGAACTGAGGTTTTTATCACCCAACACAGGTAGAAAAGCATTACCACAGTATAACTGAATTTGCATACAATAAATGTGCACCAAGATGTGTTTCTTTTAGCACATGGCTGATGACTGATGAATGATAACAATGTGAACACACACTGAATGCATATTTGTCTCATCTGATTCAATCATTACAACAAATCTAGATAGGAGACACAATGATCAGCATTCTAGAGTTGAAGTTTAGAGAGGTTACCTGAGCTGTGCATGGTTGCTCAGCTGCTAAATGGCAGGGCCAGGATTTCTCAGCCAGCCTTTTGGCTCGAAGGTCTTTCTCTTATCTACAGCACTACACTGAGCTCAGGTCCTCTGTGTTCTCTACTTTCCTAGGACAGTGCTGAATGGCAAGGCTTTAATATTTGCAAATCTTGGGGAGCTATCCTTTCCTGACCTCAGGAAGCCACTGTTCCCTAAAAATGAAACACTGAAAAATTTCCAAAATTCATGAGACTTGTTCTCCATTTGGTCAAACCACGTTATTTTTCACAGTAGATGGATACAGAGCATTCTGTAATGTGTTTCTTGTGTTACTTTTTGGTTACTGAGAACTTTGGTGCATTAAATTTTTGTAGTGTATGTAGAGAAATTTCTGGTTCAATCTGTAATGTCCTTTTGATAATGGTACCGATCATGCCAGATAATAAATTTTTAACCACTGTCATGAATAAAAACTATAAAATGATCAGTAATCTAAGGAACTCAAACTACAACTAGATCAGTAATGTGAATCTATAGTCACACACTCAACCCTGACAAGGTCTATATGACACAGTAGGTGCAATGCAGCCATTTCATCCATTCACATATCCATTGGGGGGATTTTGCAAGATTAGTTCAGATGTGGTCACCAAAAACTATAGAAAGACTAGAAGAAAAAAAAAACAAATTCAATTTTCCAAGGCCTGGCCCTGCCCTCCCCTGAGATGGGAGGGGGTCTTCCTCTCTACTCTTTTCTTTTCACTTTTCAGTGCTTTTCTCCCCATCAAGTCATTCTTCCTTTCAGGTCGGGGAGTGTCTAGTAAAGAAAGCATTACAAGGCTGGATTGCCAGAGCAATGAATTTTTAAACCCTCTAAATAGGACATTAGTTCATAGCTTGAATGTTTTGAAATCTGATCAACATGCCATTTCTCAATACATTAAGCAAAGCAAGCAAAATTAGTCTGCTTTATGTCAGGTGCTTAGCACAAATCCCTTAATAATGTGCTTGAGTGCAGAAACCATTAATAAATGCATAATTCCCTAAGACAGGCTTGATTAATTAAGTCATATGTGTATCCTTCTAATTAAAAAAAAAGAACATTAGGCAGATGAGTGGAATTTCTGAGTACAAAATTCAAAGGCTTCTTTTGAATGCCTTTTGCCTTTCTCTTCAAGATGAAAGAAATGCTGCTGGTTATTGTAGCTGCCAACAAACCGTTATAGCACAGGCACAAAGCACCCAGAACTCTGTGTCTTATTAAAAACAATTTGGTATTCATCTGCCAATTTGTAACTCAGTTCTCAATCAGGGGCCTGTCTGATTAAGTCAAGCAATTCAAATTTGAGGGGGCAGCTGGTGCTGCTATGCAAATAAACAGATGAGGAAGAAACGGGACCAATGAATCAACAAGCAGATGGTAAAAAGCCAAGGCCTTCAAAGGGTACTTGAACATTTTTTCCTCTCTACTTCCCATCACCCTACGTCTCACAGAATTTATATTCCAAGGGATTATAAAGATTATCACTTAGTTTAATGATCAGCATAGAACAGTTTCTAACATTGATCCCTTTAGCATTAAGGATTTACACAAAGAAAACACTGGTCATGGAATGTTAGATTAGATGGTCATCTGCTTCCATAATTTTTCATTTTGTTCTTAATCAATTAACCAGCTACATAATAAAGACACTCTTACATGTCCATCTTTATTTCCAACTAAGTGTTTCCCTGAAAAGTTGCAGCACTCTTAAAATGAGTAGAAAAGTCTGCCTGGGTCCTCAGTCTATGCAGTACCACAATTATGCATTTCCTCCTGATTGCATTGGTGGCATGCAGTCCCACTAATTCTTGATCATGTCTCTGCAACTACTTAAGGCATTACTCATTTGTCCGTATCTGAACTGGATTTATTTGGAAACTGCTCATGGAGTCTACCTTTATTATATGGCAACTCAGATTTTAAATACAGTGTTTGGCAATCATGTTGTCTGAAGCCTCATCATAAACACCTTCATTAAATACAGGCTTTCATCTGCCAAAATCTTTTCTTTGGCTTGCTTTCTTCATGCTGATATCAAGTAGACAGAGCCAAATCACGTAGATTGTGTAGGCAATATGATGAGAATAGATGCAGTTGGAAGTTATCAAGGCAGGATATTATTTGAGATACCTTTTTAAAATACAACATACTGGTTCTTATAATGACTTGAAAATTTTGAGAGATGGCTTTTAGCACTTTGACAGCTGAGAAGACTTTCTTTAGAATATGGCTACAAGTCATTGGTTTTATTAAAATGGGAGGAGAACATTTTCATTTTGATAAGCAAATATTAGCACAGGACCAATCCTTCACTTCAAGGAGTGTTGAACTCAGAGATGCTTTTCTTGGTAGCAACATAAAATCATAATATTTTTCAAATATTTTTCCATACTAAATATTTTTGACCCAGGTTTTGGGGGATGAGTTTCCTTTCTGCTTTCTTAAACATAAAGCACAGTGCACAGTCATCTTGCAGTTCTGAATAGCATGCTGCTGACTGCTTTGGGCCAGCTTTCTATCAGACAGGGCTTAAGTGCGCTCTCTTGCATCAAGCAAGGCAAGGCATAGGTTAATGCTACTTTCTCGATTGTAAACTATTAAAAGATCAATGTAAGCCGATATAATCTGTGAAAGGATTAGGAACACTGCTATGCCACGTCTCTCTTTTCCTTAAACAACAAAAAGCACCAGAGACCCGGATTTTAAAAAAGCAATTTCCAGAAACCTGTGATCAGCAGACACATGATCAGTTGTTGAAGGTGTTAGGAAGTCCACAAACGCAGTCGCTTGCACCTATACAAATCCTCAACTTGTACCAGAAAGTTTTTTTTGTTTTTGTTTTTGCTTTTTTGAGACAGAGTCTCACTCTGTTACCCAGGCTGGAGTGCAGCAGCATGACCTCAGCTCGCTGCAACCTCTACTTCCCAGGTTCAAGCAAGTCTCCTGCCTCAGTCTCTCAAGTAGCTAGGACTACAAGCACGTGCCACCATGCCCAGCTAACTTTTGTATTTTTAGTAGAGACAGGGTTTTAACATGTTGGCCAGGCTGGTCTCAGACTCCTCACCTCAAGTGATCCACCCACCTCAGCCTCCCAACGTGCTGGGATTACAGGCAGGAGCCACCACACCCAGCCGAGTAGTTTTGTCTCTCCCCACAGTATTTCTGTCTGTCTTCATCTATTACTTTACCTGTCAGTTCTAGCTCCCTGGACACTAAATCTACTCATAAGTTTTTTCCTGATTTTATATTTGATTTTGCTTAGAAATCAGCTGTTGGTTTAATTATTGCTACTTTAGCAATCTCTTGTTCTCTGCCTGCTTATAAGATTTTTCTAGATTAGATATCTAAAGATAGATTTTTTCATTTATGCTGCTAAAATAGTACTTCTTGAATATATGGCTTAATGACTTTAATTGGGTTGGCAATGTGTCAACCATTATCTCTGTAAATATTGCTTTTTCCAGTTTTCTATCTCCTTTCCTTCAAAACTCCAATTACAAGCATATTAGACTGTCACTGTATCTTCTATGTCTTTTATCTGTTTTCTGTATTTTCCATTCTTGTGTCGTCCATCTGGATATTTTCTTCTGACCTACTTTCCAGTGTGCAAATTATTTCTTTATTTGGGTCTAATATGTTTAATACCCTATCCACTAAACCCACGAATTCGGTGTTACACCTTTAATTTTTAGAATTTCCATTTGGTTCTTTTTTTTTTAATAGCTTCTCCTGCTTTCTGCAAATATTCTCAATCGTGTTTTTCATCTTCTTAAATATAACAAGCATTGTTATTTTAACATCTCTTTGTGACAACTTCAGCGTCTGTAGCCTCTGTGGGTTTATTTTGCCTGTTTCTTCTGCTGTTTTTGCTAATGTTTTATTGACTATTTAGGGATCTGGTTACTTTTTATTGTTTGCCAAGCATTTTATTTGAAAAATTATTTGTAGAAAAAAGGTGATGTGTAGGATGATGATATCTTCCACCAAAAAGAATGTAAATTCAACTTTGGCTTGTAGCTAGAAGAACTAGCAATATGAATTCACTTCATTCTAATTTCAGAAACTGGTATTATTTACATCTGAGCTGCAGTCCCAAAAAGGTATGAATTCTCCCAGTTACTTTTATTATTAGAGATCAGCTCTTTGATTCTTAACCCAAAATGTTGACCCCACCCCTTGGTGACCCTGGACTCCAGTTCCTGCTCCCACCTTTTGACATTTGAGTCCTGTCAAGCTGTGTAGCCATTCCCTGGAGAATGAGCAAATAGCCCCAGAGGTAAAATAGCCAGAAGTTAAGCCCTGGGCTCTTAGCGCCCCTAGTTCCTAACCCAGTTATTCTTCACTCTTTCGATATTTATTTCCTTACCTACAAGCAGATGTTTTTAAATATTTTTCTGGCTGCCCTGATTGAAAGAATTTGTTCATTAAATTAGCTTTATTCTAAACTTTGAATCCGTGACTCCCAAAACACACTCAATATACTGATCCTGCCACAAATCTGTGACACTACCAGCCAGACTTCATCCAAAAATTAGTTTTCACAAAAGCGTAAAAAACATACACATACCCTGACAAAGCCACATTATAACACTGCAACTCACTATCAAAAGAAAATGATGATACTAATAAAGCCAGCAATTTTAATTTTTGGATCAGTTCAAGAGGGCCCAGCCCATACTCATGACTCTAAATCTAGCTCACCTACACACAAATACGCACTGGAACACATAAAAAGACAGTGGTTCCCATTGGCCTTTCCCCTTACTGTTCCTTCTTCTCATGCTGCCTCTACCTTCAATTTTATCCATTTGGGTCGGTGTCTCAACTGCCCCCTTTGATTCACAGCTCCCTTGGATCCAGGTTAACATGAACACTGTTGCTCAATACAAAACCTCTGACATTTTTCCTCTGGCCCAAATCCCTGATCTTGGATAAGAATCACCCCACAGGTAAAATTCCACCTGGCTCCATTAGATAAGCTGACCAAATTAATGGCCCCTGCCCCCTATACAATGCTGCCCAAGGAATAGGAGATAAACATTTATATACAATTTCCAAATTATAGTGTTTAAATAATTCAATGTTTAACTCAAAAACTACTAAGTGCCACAAATTATTCCAGATGCTTTAAACAGAAACATTATTTTTGATCCACATGGTACTAAAGAGTAACAAAAGAATCCAAAAACATAGATAACAGAAGGAACTGGAGAAAGACTTAAGTCAAACAGAATTATAAGAACCTCAGACCTTGTGAAAGAGGAAGAGGAAGAGAGAGAATAGGAGAAATCTGGCTGGTTACAAGGAGAAAGGGCCAGAAAATATTTCCACGTGCAGCACAGTCTAGGTACAGTTTTCTCAGTAGTATACCATTGGATTCTTCAGTTATGAAACTAAAGCTCAAGCTACTGGTGAAAAACAAACAGTCCTGAACTTACTTCAGGCTTTTGTTTGCTTTTCCATAATTCAGTTTGGAAATAAGGCACTTTCAAAAATAGGAAGCAAGTAATAATAATGAATAACCATCACTCCCTCTCACTAGTTTGAATGCCAAGTTTCCTCCCTCATAGAAATGTGAGTTACAAATCTCTAAAAACAGGCGTTCTTCTAATGGAGACAAAGACAGGGCAAAACACAGCACTATAATTTGATAAGGACTTACTTAGTCAAGCCTATCATTTCAAATAGAGTAAAAGGTTTTAAAACATATTTGCTTAGAAATGATTTATATAGACCACCCCTGGCGCCAGGAAGATGAAAGACAGCATCGGCTAGTTATTTAATTGAAGGTCTCTCTAAAAAGGTGATAAATTTCTGACATATGTCTTACAATTGCTGCTCAGAGAAGAATTAGATCCATATTATAACTCAATTGCTTTATCAGCCCACCAGTAACTTCTTGTTGCCTGGGATGTCCTCCTAGTGACTTCAAAACTTGACAAAGATGCAACAATTATGTAGATAAATTCCAGGACCACCCCATTGAGAACCTTGGCCCCTTTGGCTTTTGTGAAAGTTATGGTAATTTATAACCTCATGCAATGTCCCAAGGCTTTCTAAAGAACAATTACATAAATATTTTTAATTGCATGGTCCTCTTAAGCACACAAACCACAAACCCATCTGAAGTATGCCAAGGTCATCCTTATCTCCACAAAAGTTTTTACATAATGTGGCAATCTTAAAGACCTTCGGTTAAAACATCTTAGCAAGTTTAGGAGTTTCCAAAGGTCTCTTGCTGTTCCTGTGAATTGTATAGAGTATACTAATCTCCATGGGCATTTTAGTTCTCCACATTGCCTATGCTGGCTAACTCCATGGAATAACTTACAAGTGATACCAAAGGTATGAATTAATTGTATAGAACAAATTACAGACCAGATGTGAACCCTCAGCTACATACACAGTTCTCCATACAGGGAAGATAATATAAGGTAATTTTACTATTGGACAAAAAAGCTACCTTCTCCCTGCCTTTCTTTAAAAAATTTAAAAAATAAAAGCTATAGCAATGCATAGCCACTGTGAATGAGGGATGAAAAGACAAAGGGCAAACTGAAAGGTGTCACACCTAGAACAAAATGATAGAGAAATACATAGGGAGTGTAAAGAGGAATATAAGCAGATGATTATAAGAAACTATAGAATCTGGCCAGGTGCTTTGACTCACACCTGTAATACCAGCACTTTGGGAGGCTGAGGTGGGAGGATCATTTGAGGTCAGGAGTTTGAGACCAGCCTGGCCAACATGGCGAGATCCCCATCACTATTAAAAATATAAAAATTAGCTGGGTGTGGTAGTGTGCACCTGTAATCCTAGCTACTTGGGAGGCTGAGGCAGGAGAATCGCTTGAACCTGGGAGACGGAGGCTGCAGTGAGCAGAGATCATGCCACTGCACTCTAGCCCAGGCGACAGAGCAAGACTTTGTCTAAAACAAACAAACAAACAAACAAAAACAAATATAGAATTACTTCAGCAAAGCGGGAAAATTTTTTAGAGTAACACTGCCTAGGAAAATTTGACACCCCTTTCAAAAAAGCTGGGATGTGTGTAAAATCTCTTCGAATGCTACTGGAGAGAATAGAGAACATAAGAAGGGATGCCTTTAATCAACTAACTAAAAACTTCAAGGCTTATGTGAAAGAGCAAGTTTCACTGAACATTAACATTGCACTATGTCCAGTAACACTTAATGCCTTTTTTTTTTTTTTTTGATACAGTGTCTCCCAGGCTGAAGTGCAGTGGCATGCCCATAGCTCACTGCAGCCCTCAAACTCCTGGGCTCAAATGATCCTTGTGCCTTAGCCTCCCAAGTGTCTGGGACAACAGGTGTGCACTTCCAGACCCAGCTAGTTGTTTTA
>CAUYQU010039253.1:0-35378 GCA_963574635.1 Cheracebus regulus | reverse complement strand
TTTATTTCATTGAGTTGATCTTCGACCTCTGATATCCTTTCTTCTGCTTGGTCAGTTTGGCTGTTGAAACTCGTGCATGCTTCGCGAAGTTCTCGTGTTGTGTTTTTCAGCTCCATCACTTCACTTATATTCTTCTCTAAGTTGTCCATTCTCGTTAGCATTTCGTTAAATCTTCTTTCAAGGTTCTTAGTTTCTTTGCATTGGATTAGAACATGTTCTTTTAGCTCACAGAAGTTTCTTACCATCCACCTTCTGAAGCCTGATTCTGTGAGTTCATCACACTCATCCTCCGTCAGGTCTTGTTCTCTTGCTGATGAGGAGCTGCCATCCCCTGTAGGAGGAGAGGCATTCTGATTTCAGGTGTTCTCAGCCTTTTTGCACTGGTTTCTTCCCATTTTTGTGGATTTATCCACCTGTCGTCTTTGTAACTGCCGACTTTCAGATTGGGTCTCTGAATGGACCTCCGGCTTGTTGGTTATGAATTTTTTTTCTGTTTCTTAGTTTTCCTTTGGCGGGCGCCCCTTCCCCACAGAGCTAGGCCTTCCCAGGTTCAGCTGTGCTTGCTCTCAGTCCTCAGCGCTTCCAATTGCTGTTCTCCTTGTGAGGATGGGACCAGCAGAGCCCGACTAAAAGGGCACCCAGTCCCATACACTCCGCACCGAGAAGCGTCGCGCCAGCCAAAAGAGTCGCACCGGGGACCCATGTGGCTCCTTCACCGGGAATCTCCCAGTCTGTGGGCATCAAAAATTCGTCTGCAACTGCGGCATCCACTCGCTCTCTGCGCTTTCACTGGGAGCTACAATCCTAAGCTGCTGCTATGTGGCCATCTTGGATCTCTCTCCGCCCGGTGATGAAGTTTTTTTGTTTCTTAGTTTTCCTTTGGCAGATGCCCCTTCCCCACAGAGCCGGACCTTCCCGGGTTCGCTGTGCTTGCTGTGAAACTCTCAGTCCTCAGCGCTTCCAATTGCTGTTTTCCTTGTGGAGATGGGACCAGCGGAGCCCATCCGTCCCGTATACTCTGCACCAGGAAGCACCGTGCTGGGGCACCGGCAAAACAGCCGCGCCGGCCAAAAGAGTCACGCTGGTGACCCGTGTGGCTCTTCTGCCGGGAATCTCCCGGTCTGTGGGCAACAACAATTCGTCGGAAAGTGCGGCGTCCACTCGTTCTCTGCGCTTTCACTGGGAGCTACATTCCTGAGCTGTTGCTAATCGGCCATCTTGGATCTCTCCTCTATTTTATTTTATTTTATACGGAGTCTTGCTCTTTCATCAGGCTGGAATGTAGTGGCACAATCTCGGCTCACTGCAACCTCTGTCTCCCGGATTCAAGTGATTCCCCTGCCTCAGCCTCCTGAGTAGCTGGGACTACAGGCACGTGCCACCACCCCTGGCTAATTTTTTTTTTTTTTTGTATTTTAGTAGAGATAGGATTTCACCACGGCCAGGATGGTCTCAATATCCTGGCCTTATGATCCACCCACCTTGGCTTCCCAGAGTGCTGCGATTATAGGCATGAGCCACCGCGCCCAGCCCAGAACTAACCTATTTTAAAACTTTGACATCTCACATACATTTTGGAATATCTTTTCAGGTTACATGAAAATCCTAATGAGATTTTATTTGGAATTGTATAGATCCATTTTGGAGGACGATTGCACCTTTATTATATTAAGTGTTTTTTACACATGAATATAAAATATTTTTCCATTTATAGTTCTTTTAAAATAAATTTCAACAGTTTTAATAATTTTCTGAGTAATGGTCTTGCACATATTTTATTAGATTTATTTCTAGGCACGCTATAGTTTTTGTTGCTATTGTAGATGACAGGGGGGCTGTTATACTTCGGTTTCCTGTTGCTGGTATACAGAAATGAAGTTGATTTTTATTCTTGGTTCTATTTTGTCTGTGTGTCCCTGGAAACTTTTGGTTGAATTCTGAACGTTGTATATAAGAAATGTGTCTCAGGAATACTTTTTCAATCTAGAGAGGTTTAAGACCTTCTTGAAGCATATTTTTAAATGAAGAAAATAAGATCTATGAGATTACAAAAAACCAATTATATGAAAATGTAACCAATTATATGAAAACAGTCAGTTTTTATGCTGCTGGTAGACGTACCCAAGCCTGAGCAATTTACAAAAGAAAGGTTTAATTGGACTTAAAATTCCACCTGGCTGGGGAAGCCTCACAATCATGGCAGAAGACAAGGAGAAGTAAGTGGCAGCAGGCAAAGAGAGAGCTTGAGCAGAGAAACTCACATTTCTAAAACCACTGGATCTCATGAGACCCATTCACTATCACTAGAACAGCATGGGAAAGACCCACCCCCACGATTCAATCATCTCCCACTGGGTCCCTCCCACAACACGGAATTATGGGAGCTACAAGATGACATTTGGGTGGGGACACAGAGCCAAACCATATCAGGAATGCTAGCCACAGACTCTTTTTTGAGTAAATAGACCCCCAGTTAAGAATGCTGCAGTTATGGATGATATTTTTATTATCTTCTTCCAGAGGTGTGTGCTGCAAACTTTGGTTAGGAAGATAGAGTGAGTTCAATCATCTTAATCTAATCGTGAACTGAGCTAACTTGAGGCTGATCTGCAGTTTTGGAAGATGTTGCCTCTCTCTGATTTGCACTCCCTTGCTGGGGTACATCTCTCCAGGTGTTGAAAATACGTGCTCATCTTAATATTAGATAACTTTTAACCAAGAGAAAATCCCAACCACCCAGTGTTTTAGGGAATAATAATACATTTGGCAGAAGCAAATACATTTCCACAGCTAATAGCCTCAGACAGATTGTAGATATCAATATATTTAATCACAGGGTCCTGACATTTAAGAACTTGGGAGTTTGGAGTTTTGCTGGCTTCCAGAGATAGGGATAGGCAGAGCTTAATAAGCCAAATCAATTATTCTTTAGTGTTCTGCTGAAAAGGCTATAAATAGGATTTTACAAGTTCTGTCTGTCATATTTTTTATGAGGAACATTAACAATTTCCAATATTTTTGTGATGGAAAGAACATTTCTAAATATATTTATTAATTACCAAATAAAAAGGCAAATGAAAGATCAGAGGTCAGTTGCCTTCCACTCTTTCTTTCCATGATTCAAACAAATGTCTAAGATATTTTTAAAGTAGTTTTAACCTTTTGGTTAATTTACATTGTATTTTGGCAACAGAAAGGGTTATATAATAGTGTAGCCTCCATCTACCAAAAAGAGATCCAAGGGGGAAAAAAAACCTCATTATTTAAATTTAGAAATCTTGAATGTTTGGATAAGAAGGAACTGTTTTCCCTTTTGATATTTTTACAGGCTTTATTGAAACTGGAGCTCTATATTCTTTTTTAAAAAGAAACAACAATAAATATAGTACAATACTTTCCATGTCACATTATTTTAGTGGCTTAAGGAGAGCTGGAAGAAAAATACAGTTCTCCACAGTATGTGGCTTTAAAGTGGTCATTATAATTTTCTACTTTATTTTCCAAATTAGTGCAAACATTTATTGAGCACTTCCTGCATACCATGCACAGTGATAAAGCACAAATGTGATCTTGGTTCAGAGATTTTTGATTTCTTACCATACTTGAGTGTAAGCCATATAGAATTGCTTTGTACAATGCATGCCAGCAAGTCACAGGCTCAAAAACAAAGCAAAATAAGAAAAATTTAAATAAAACATTCGTTTTCAATAAACTCATTTAGCATCCAGAAGGATCTAGAAATTATTTTTGCTTTCAGCATACATCTAAGTTTTGAGCTTTATGGCTTAGTATTGTTCTTATTTGAAGTTCATAGTGGGTGTCGTCATAATGTTTTCAGTACTTAGGAACCACTAAAGGTCTCAAAGTAGTTTGCGTTTTAAGCTCTGACTTTGCCAAGTTGATTGAAAGAAGCTTCGGTGGAAGACAGGATATTAATTCACCCTGCCTGCTTCTCCTTTCCCAGTGCTCGCTCTACCCAGAATTTTTGAACTAGGGATAAGAAATTCAAGGAACTTGGAGACAGATTTTTTTTTTTTTTAATTGAGACAGAGTCTCTTTCTATTGCCCAGGCTGGAGTGCAGTGGTATGATCTTGATTCACTGCAACCTCCACCTCCTGGGTTCAAGCTATTCTCATGCCTCAGCCACCCAAGTAGTTGGAACTTCCAGCTCCCAAGTAGCTGGGACTACAGGTGCCTACCACGGTGCCTGACTAATTTAAGTATTTTTAGTAGAGATGAGGTTTTGTCATGTTGGCCAGGCTGGTCTCGAACTCCTGACCTCAAGTGATCTGTCCACCTCAGCCTCCCAAAGTGCTGGGATTATAGGCGTGAGCCACTGGGCCCAGCCCCTTAGAGACCGATTTGATGCAGAAGACACGTTGATTTGAAAGTGATCATTTTTTTTTCCCCCAAGAGTTTGGACATGGACAGAAAGGGTCAAAAGAAAGTTCTTTAGTGATATAACAAGGACTGCTGTGGTCAGCTTGGGTGTTTCAAGGAGAATCAGAAAGAGGCAACACTGCACAATAAGCTTTACTGGATGATGATTGAGCAGCGCTGCTTGCAAAGAGGGGGCTCCCTCATAGCAGGAGACCCTCCCAGAAGGACAAGAGGGTAAGGGAACTCCAGGGCCAAAGGGGAATCAAAGAGGGGGCTTATGTGTCTAGGTGACATCACTCAGCAACAAAGTGGGGAGTCTCTGGGTCAGAGACTTCCAAAGGGCCAAAGCAGTTTGAGATCTGTGATAGTTCATGTTACATCAGCGTGACTAGGTCTTGAGATGCCCAGAAATGTGGTTAAATGTTATTCTGTTGTATCTGTGAAGGCATTGCTAGATGTGATCAATATTTGAATTGTGAGACCAAGTCAAGCAAACTGCCTTCCCCAGCATAGAGGGACCTCATCCAATCTGCTGGAGGCCTCAGTAGAACAAAAAAGGCTGAGTAAGGAGGAATTCACTAGTTTGGCCTGAACATCTTTCCGCCAGGACAGGGGTCTTCTCTTGCCTTAGGACCTGGACTGAAACTTACACCATGGGCTCTCCTGGATCTCCAGCTTGCCAGCTACAAGTCCTAGGACCTCTCAGCCTCTGTAACTGCACGAGGCGATTCCTTATAAATCTCTCTCCCTCTGTGTGTGTGTATGTACGTAAAGAGATAATATATTTGCAGGGGGCGGTGGCTCATGCCTATAATCCCAGGACTTTGGGAGGCTAAGGTGGGTGGATGATTTGAGGTCAGAAGTCTGAGATCAGCCTGGTCAACGTAGTGAAACCCTGTCTCTACTAAAAATACAAAAAACTAGTCAGGCATCGTGGCAGGTGCCTGTAGTCCCAGCTACTCAGGAGGCTGAGGTAGGAGAATTGCTTGAACCCAAGAGGTGGAGGTTGCAGTCAGCCAAGATCACACCACTGCACACTAGCCTGAGTGACAGAGTGAGAGTCTGTCTCAAAAAAAAAAAAAAAATATATATATATATATATATATATAAAGTATAATATATAGTATATATAAATAGTATGTTACATATATTATGTGCATGTACACAGATGAAATATAGATAGTATGTGTATATATGTATAGATACCTGTGTATATAATACATTAGAATGTGTGCAGTCATCCACTGCATAATGACATTTTGGTCTATGATGGACCTCATATATGATGGTGATTCCATAAGATTATAATGGAGCTGAAGAATCCCTATTGCCTAGTGACATCATAGCTTCTGTGATGTTGTAGTGCAAGACTTTACTCATGTGTTTGTCATGCTGCTGGTGTGTACAGCCTACTGAGCTGCAATCATAGAATAGTGTAGCACATATAGTTATGTATAGTACATGATACTTGATAATCATAATAAGCAACTATGTTACTGGCTTATGTATGTACCATACTATACTTTAATTGTTATTTTAGAGTGTATGACTATTTATTAAAAAATTAACTGTCACAACCTCAGGCAGGTCCTTCAGGAGGCATCCAGAAGAAGGCATTATGACCATAGGAGATGACAGCTCCATGGATGCTATTGCCCCTGAGATTTCCCAGTGGGACAAGATGTGGAATTGGAAGATAGTGATAGGGGATGATTCTAACCCTATGCAGGCTTAGGCTTATGTGTGTCTGTGTCTTAGTCTTCGACAAAAAAGAGTAAACAAAATTTTTAATACAAAAAACTTATAGAATAGGGATATAAAGAAAGAAAATGTTTTGTACAGCTGTACAATGTGCTTATGTTTTAAACTAAATATTATTACAAAAGAGCCAAAAAGTTACCAAAAATTAAAAAGTTTATAAAGTGAATAAGTTACAGTAAACTAAGGTTAATTTATTATTGAAGAAATAAATGTTTAAAAATAAATGTAGTGTTTTCTAAGTGTACAGTGCTTATAAAGTCTATCATAGTGTACATCCACGTCCTATGCCTTCACATTCACTCACCACTCACTCGCTGACATCCAGAGCAACTTCTAGTCATACAGGTTTCATTCGTGGTAAGTGCCCTATACAGGTGCACCATTTAAACAATTTTTAAAATGCCCTTCGCTCTGATGTTTGCGTAACGACAAAATTGTCTAATGACATATCCCCGTAGTTAACTGACACATGACTGTATATACATTCTATAATGTATGTACATATACTACATTATATTAATATACAGACTAATTCAGGGTAGTTTTTAGCAACAGGGTTTGTCTTACCTGTGGCTTAGCAGATGTTGGGCACAGTTTTGTGGGCTGTGTAAAGTAGATAGGCTCCAAATCACCAAAAATGTATTTCTCTGGACTATATTTAAAGCAATCAATGTGGAAGAATTTGAGTTTGGTGCCGGTGGGCTTTGAGCTAGTGGTCCTAGCCTGCTGTGAAGGCCTACACAACACAGAACCATTGTAGGCCAACACACAAGGCCACCTCTGGCTCATTTATATAACAACTATGGAGGAAAAAGAGAGGGGCCTTTCATCAGTAAACATCTCAGTAGCTAATGGTGCTTTCTCTAATTCCAGGGTTCTTTCTTTCTTTCTTTCTTTTTCTGAGACAGAGTCTCACTCTGTCGCCCAGGCTGGAGTGTAGTTGCGCGATCCCGGCTCACTGCAACTTCTGCCTCCTGGGCTCAAGCAATTCTCCTGCCTCAGCCTCCCGAGCAGCTGGGATTACAGGTGTGTGCCACTATACCCAACTAATTTTCGTATTTTTAGTAGAGACGGCGTTTCACCATGTTGGCCAGGCTGGTCTTGATTTCCTGACCTTGTGATCAGCCCACCTCAGCCTCCCAAAGTGCTGGGATTACAGGTGTGAGCCACCGTGCCCGACCCCCGGGGTTCTTTCTACTACGAGATGGCAATGAGCTGGGGGTTGTACGTTTTCTGTAAACTCTTTGTCACCCTTACTTGTCCACATGACATCAGGCTGAAGAGGGAAGCAAGGGCTCAGGTAACAGCAGCAGCAGTTATAAAAATAGCTGAATCCTCTCGGCTGCCATCCCTGTTCTGGTTTTTCCCTGGCAGAGTTCCAGGTGACTCCATGTGCTGTCCCTGGCTGGCAGCCAGTTTAGTGAACCCACTACAGCCACTGGTGTGTTTGCTTAATAATGTTTTCCTTTTTTCTGATTAAAATATGTTAAATGCTTATTATAAAGCAGCTGGGAAGTAGGAAAATAGAGATTTAAAACTGACCTATACCATAGATAAGTCCTAACACTTTGATGTACTTTTTCTTAGTCTTTTAGAAGGCATGTTTGTAATATTTAACATCATTACTGTTTTGTATTTAGGTTTTTGTACCTAAATGAAATCATATGGCTTTCCTGTGTCATTAAATATGTTTTTGAGGCATAATGTTTAATGCTAGCTTGAAATTACACTCAGTGGTCATAGTGTGTTTGTCCAGTGATTGGATATTCAGGTTGGTGCCCACCTGGCTCACTGGTGCTGCTGGCCCAGGCCGCCTGCGTTGCTGTGCCTCCAGATGAGATTGGAGAGGGCTCCTGCCCCATCAGTGCTCACTACTAGGCATCAAAGTAGATGGAAGTTCTTTCTTGGTTTCTTTCTGCATCTCTGATCTTAGAACATTTCATTGAGCTCATTCTATCAAGAGACTACAAACCTTCTCTCTGACAAGTGTTGAAGCTTCCAAAAGCCAATAAAAACAAACTGGTTTGGAAAAGGAGAGAAGGCCTGGGCTGACTGAAAGTCTGCAAGGGTGGCAATTGAGCCACTGTCTCAATAAGGACACTGTGCCGAAACATGATGTGTTCAGGCTGAATTTATGTCAGAGCCCACAGTGGGCCACTTCACACCTGTGGCTGTTAAAAAAAGAAAAATAACAAGTGTTGGCATGGATATGGAGAAATTGGAACTCTCATAGATACCAGTTGCTGGTGGGAATGTAAAATGGTATGATTGCTGTGAACACATGGAGTGGTTTCTCAAGAAGTTAAACATAGAATTACCATATGAACAAGCAGTTTTACTCATAGGCATATACCCAAAAGAGCTGAAAGCAGGGACTTGTACAGATACATCAATGTTCATAGCAGCATTATTCACAGTAGCCAAAAGGTGCAAACAAACCAAACACATGTCAAAAAGTGAATGGATCAGCAAAATGTGAAAAATACAAACAATGGAATATCATTCAGCCTTAGAAAGGAAGTTCTGACACATGTTATGACTTGAATGAACCTTGAGGACAATATGCAAAGTGAAACATACCAGTCATAACAGGGCAAATGCTGTATGCCTCCCTTTATACAAAGTAGTCAAATTCATAGAGTAAGAAAGTAGAATGGTGGTTGCCAGGGGCTGGAGGAAGGAAGGGATGGGGAATTAGTGGGTTGTTTTTTTTTGTTTGTTTGTTTTGTTTTTTTGAGAGGGAATTTCGCTCTTGTTGCCCAGGCTGGAGTGCAATGGTGTGATCTCGGCTCACTGCAACCGCTGCTTCCCAGGTCCAAGTGATTCTCCTGCCTCAGCCTCCTGAGTAGCTGGGATTACAGGTGCCCACCACCATGCCCAGCTATTTTTGTATTTTTAGTAGAGACAGGGTTTCACCTTGTTGGTCAGGCTGGTCTTGAACTCCTGACCTCAGGTGATCCTCCCACTCCAGCCTCCCAAAGTGCTGGGATTACAGGCGTAAGCCACTGCACCCAGTCTTCTTCTTCTTCGTCTTTTTTTTTTTTGAAATGGAGTTTCGCTCCTGTTGCCAAGACTGGAGTGCAATGGCACAATTTCAGCTCACCACAACCTCCGCCTCCTGGGTTCAAGTGATTCTCCTGCCTCAACCTCCCAAGTAGCTGGGAGTACAGGCATGCACCGTCATGCTTGGCTAATTTTATATTTTTAGTAGAGGTGGGGTTTCTCTATGCTGGTCAGGCTGGTCTTGAACTCTCGACCTCAGGTGATCCACCTGCCTTGGCTTCCCAAAGTGCTGGGATTATAGGTGTAAGCCACTGCATCTGGCCCAGTTTTTCAAGATGAAAAAGAGTTCTGGAGATGGATGATGAAGACAGTTCCACAACAACATAAATGTACTTAATGCCACTGAATGGTACATTAAAAAATAATTAAGATGGTAAATTTTATGTTGTGTATACTTTATATTATGTATATTTTATGCATAATCAAAAGACAACAACAACACGCTACAATGGGTGCACAGCAGCAGGGGTGGAGCCAGAGGCTGGAATCTATTAGAAGAGTGAAAGACTGAAAAAAAAGCCAAGCTTCACTGAAGTCCCAGGACAGGGATGATGTCCGTCTTGTTAATATCATATCCTCCACTCTAGAATAGCCCTGAACATCTAGCAGGTGCTCAAGGTTTATTGAATGAATGAACTAAGTTGGGAAAGATGAGCACAAGCAGAGGGGCAAAGTAAGCCCACTGTGCTGGTTATTACGTTGTCCATCAATAACCAGCTGTCTCTGCTCAGCTGTGTGGTGCTCCAGCTGATGCTCTGCAAACATATCTGCTTTGCCACTGGCTCTCTCTTAGGATTTGCTAACTGGGGGCTCAAGAGAGAAGGCTGGAGGAGGAGGAAAGGGAACATACTCCTTCCTGCTTGCTCCCGACGGGTTCCATGTCTGCTTGTGATCCTGTGATTCTCACCTTAATGATCTTCCTCCAGCCATGCTTCTTCACCCTGGCAGCTGCAAGTTCTTCTGTAGCAGCATCTGAGTCCACTTTGCAGCTGTTCCAGCACATGCAGCACCAGCGTCATCAGACCTCACTTCAAAGATCCCGGCACTTGCTTGCTGCCAGGAAGGTGCCCCCTCCTCACAAGCCTGGATCCCAGGGCCATGGTTTCTCCTCTAGATTTACAAGTTTTAATAATGCAAATCCTCCCCTTTGTGCCCTCAGTCCTAGAATATCTGTTCCTGTGACGCTACCTTGGGGTGCTTTAGTTTTCTTCTTGGCCTTTCCATTTAGTTAACAAAATATATAAATACATAAATAAAATTACTCAGGCACAACAATTGTCAACATTCCACAGTTCCTTTTTATTTAACTCCACTCTTGTTATTTGTAGTTATCGGTGCTGAAGATTTTAAAGCCAATCCCAGATGTGTCTCCCATAAATACCTATGTATATGTCTTTGGAGGTTATTCTTGAGCTAAGAAGGGATCTTCTCTGACTGAGAAGGTTATGCCCTTAAATCAAGTGAATATCTCTGCAGATAAAGATATTTCACATGGACATGCAGGAGAAAGGGATGCTCCCAGGCCTGCCATGTCAGAAGCCAATCAGAACTACTTAGTGGAGTGGCAGCTCTTATGGCCAGACGGCCCAGGCAGCTAAGTCTGGCATTCAAGAACCTGAGCCTCCCCATCACTTGATGGAGGGTGAGTGACTCTTTTGCTTGCTAGGGCAGATCACATATATGTTTTTGGCCTCACTTCATCAGATACAACCCAGTGTTTCACTGGTTGGAAATGACAAAAGTTTGGCCAACCAACAAAGAGTAGTCCTGTGCAACATTGGCAGGTTGGACACTGGGAGTTACTGCTGCTGTAACATCAGATGTGAGCTTCCAAGCACCACTACAAGGAATAGAGGGACTGTCATTTGTCAAATGTATTAACTGGCAATCCATAAATATACTAAACCTTTCTGAGATTGAAAACTGAAGAAAAAGATTGTCATGAACTTAAAAGACCTTTTTTATAAAATGAAAAGTGTTAGCTTAACTTTGACTTGGAGGAAGAGCATTGTGGTTCTATGAAGCAGCCCACAGCTTGGCCCGATGCCCAAGATCTTTGTTTAGCAGATGCTAGAGAGGAGATACACAGTTCCCCAGCTCCCCCTCCACTGTGATCTTTTCAGAACCTTTAAAAAATCTGTGTCGCAGCAGATGGGAACTTAAGGGTGATCTCTTTTCCTGGTGCTGTCTTTTTGCTCTCCTGGAGCTTACCCGAATGGGAACTCACCACCGGGGTTACTAATCTCCTGGTAATTTCCACTAGATGGTTGACTAGCATCATTACTACCTTAGCAAGGTCAGGTGCTTGCTGTCTCATCATTCAATGTTGGTTTCAAAGGTTCACCTAAGCACTCTTCTTTGGCAAATGACCAACAGCTGCCATTTTCCTGACTCCACAGCCACACAAGCCCTGGATCTGATGGAACCCCCAGCCCCAAGGCTGCAGAGCAAGAGTTAAGGGTGATTTGGAAAAAAGCCACAGGTGCTTAAGAGAAGTCAAAGAGGCAAACTCAATCAAGGCAGCAATGCACAGGGACCAGGGAGGAGTCAGATTCCAGAAACCTGGAGCAGGATAGAGGTGTTACAGACCAGAGGGGGTTTGGAAGGCTGGGGGCAGCTGATGGGGAATGGAAGAGAGGAGGGAGATGAGGAGATGGATGCTTTCCTGGGCTGTTTGGTCCCTTTCTTGGGTGTTACTGCGTCTATCTGCAAGGCATAGAATGTGTTGATGAAGAACACAGACATTGGAGCCCCATTGCCAGAGCCTATATTCTGGCTGTCCCAGAACACTAGCTGTTTACTCCAAACAAGTACGTGAGCCTTCTGTAACTCAGTTTCCTATCTATATGGGGGATAATTATAATGATGTTTCTCTCAGAGGCAGTTGTGAGGATTAACTGAGTTGCCATGTGGAAAGTGCCTAGAATAGAACGTAGCACACAGTAAGCACTGCATCCGTGTCAGTTACGATTACTTCTAAGCCCTCAGGGCCTCAGTCATGGGTGAGAAGCGGTTATGGAAACAGAATTGGCTCCAACTGGCACCCATAATGCTTGTTAAACACGTTACAGGCAGCTTTCACATGCCCAACGTGCTGAGGTTGCAGGGAAGGCATTATTATCTTTATTCCTGGCAGCAAGCAAGAGGGGCAGAGACTCAGAGAGGTTACTTGTTCTGACTCACAGCAAGTTGGTGGCAGAATCCCTAAGATGTACCACTATACTTACTTTCTGTGCTACTTGCGTCCTCCCTCCTCCTGTGCCCCCTTTGCCTCCATGGAATTGTGGCCACCCCTAAGAGCATGCCTGGTGAAACTGGCGTCAATTTAATAAAAAGTAGAATGTGACACAAGAGGCAAATACCAGACTGACTTCCAAGGGGCTGAGCAGTGGCATGCTACTTATGGGACCTTGCTCCAGGATGCAGCTGCTCTGTGGCTTCAGGGGTCCTGTGGGGTCCAGAGCAGCTGTGATCCAAGCTCTTGGAAGCTTTGGTGCTCCTGGGCCACCTAAGTGCTGGACAGAAATCACAAGGTCAGGGAAGGAGACCCAAGCCCAGAGTCACCTCCACTGTGCCCAGCCCAAGACTGGCCCCTCTAGCTACTCATTTGTTCACATGTAAAGGGGGGGCGTTTGAGAATGTAATCTCAATCCAAGAGCCTGCATTTCTCTTTATACAAAAAGACCCTTGAAAATTTATATGTGAAAGGACAAAAGAGGAGGCGGAGGAAATAGAAACCAAAAACTTAATTCTTTCCTTTTCTTTCTTTAACAGGTTCATATTTGCTGTTCTGTTGTTCTTGGTTGTGGGAGTAACTCAAAGTTTCAAGTATGCAAAAACCAGTTGGAAATGTTTTAAAAGGGCAGCCAAATAGGCATTTCTCTTCCAAATAACAAGCTTGATTCCACTGTTGGATTTTTAAAAACTTTTATTTATCTTCATTAATTATTTAACTTTGATTTTCATGCTTTCTCACTGAATAAATATTCCTAAATAGGTTAAAATAACAGAGAAATGAAATCATCCAAAGACATTAGTCACACAGTGTGCTCGGGTTGGTGATAAGACTCCTGGACTGCATGAGGAAACGGCGTTGCTTCTGGCCCTGCCATGAAGTTGTTGTGTGACCGTGGAAGCCATTCACCATCTCTGGACCTGTTGCTTCCCCTGTCAAACTAAAGGGGGAGGGCTCTCAGGTGGGTAATTACTGTTTTTTTGATGTTCACTTTGTCTCTTTTTTCTTTTGGTAATGAGACCCTGTATTTCCTTTGGGGAACCACCCCTCTCCAACAGTCATTTATTTCAGCTGGGCCACCACCGTGAGCTTGAGATGGGGGTTCCCCTCTGTGGCAGTGGGAGTTGGAAAGGATGCTTCTCACAGCGTGAAAGGATAACTAGAAACAACATTTTTATGAAAGTAAAAATGGTAGCAAGTCAAACTATTTCTTTCTTTTTTTTTTTTTGACATGAAGTCTCACTTTGTAGCCTAGGCTGGAGTGCAGTGGCCCAATCTCTGCTCACTGCAACCTCTGCCTCCCAGGTCCTGGTTCAAGCAATTCTCCTACCTCAGCCTCCCAAGTAGCTGGGATTACAGGCATGAGCCACTATGCCCAGTTAATTTTTGTATTTTTTAGTAGAGATGGGATTTCACCATGTTGGCCAATCTGGCCTTGAACTCCTGACCTCATGATCTACCCACCTTGGCCTCCCAAAGTGCTGGGATTACAGGTGTGAGCCACCGTGCCCAGCCAAGTCAAACTATTTCTTATCTTCTGTGTTAGTCAGCTACTGCTGCATAACAAATTACTATGAACTTAGCAGTCAGAGCAACACACACTTATTATCTCAGTGTTTTGGTGAATCAGAAGCCTAGGCATGGCTCATTTGGGTTCTCAGCTTCTGCATCTCACCTGGCTGCAGTTGATGTGTTGACTAGGCTGCAGTCATCAGAGGCTCGATCAGGGAGGGATTTACTCCCAAACTCCTCCAGCTTATTGGCAGAATTCATTTCCTTCTTCTTGCAGGGTAGAGGCTTTGGATTCTTGCTGAAGCTGCTCTCAGCAATGACAGGTTGCCTGCAGTTCCTTGCCATATGGGCTTCTCCACCACGGCCACTTGCTTAATGGCAGATTCTTCAAGGCCGGTAAAGGAAAGTACAGCATGTCTGCTCCTAAGAGGGAGTCTTATATATATGGTAACTTAATCATAAAGGGACATCCCATTATCTCTGCCATATCCTGTTAGTTACAGGTAAGTCCCAGGTCCTGCCCCACACTCAAGGGGAGGAGAGTACACACAGGCATGATCCCAGAAGGTGGGTATTTGGAGGCCACTTTGGGTATTTCCATCACATTCTCCATTGGACCTTCTACGTTGAAAGACTGACTTGACATGTAAATGAATATTTAATGCCTTCCCAATTCCATTTGGTAAGTGTCTCCAAGTCTTGGACTGATGCTGCCCTTATTGTACATACTGTGCAATGGTGTTATCTGGAGTTCCTTGTGATTTTATTGCAGTAGAAAGCCGTTTATGGAATTCCACTCTGTAGTATGCATTGTTGTGTTCACATTCCAGTGTATTTGCTTTCATTTCAACACTTGTGTTTACTGGATGGACTTTCTCCTGGGCAAAGCTGTCATCCAGGAAACACAGCAGCCTGGTTGGTGCTAGTGTGTGACTGAGCCCTGTGTCTTTGTGTTTATCCATCTGTGAGATTATCCCATTAGTGGGACACTCCTCAGTAGAAGGCCTTTCTCTGCAGAGGACTCTGATTCCCAGGTCACGGAATGGCTGTTTTCCTATCCTCCATTTTATTATGCCAGAACAGTGGCCATAGATGATGAGAGCCTGAAACCTTCTTCTTTAACTTCCCATGCTTTCATGCTTTCCATCAGCACTGAGATTTTTAGATTCTCCTTTGAAAACACTTTCAATATTTGTTTTCCTTATCTCTGATTAAACCAGAAAAAATGACATGACCAAGGTTGAGGAGTAGGAGGAACAGTTGGAAAGGTGTTTGAACCAGGAAGGATTCGGGGAGAGACTAAAATACGCTCACTTCTGCTGCATGGAGCCATCTATGGCCATTTCACAGCTCGAAGAAATGCACAACCAATAAAATAGAAGTGTCTGGAAGACTGAAGATTTGTGGCCATTTTTCAGTTGGGAAGAAATAAAAAAAGAGAATGGTTACTTTTTATAATGGCTAGGTTGTTTTTCAGCAGCTTTAGTAAACCTTTCCTTTCCCTAACTTTTCTTCTAAACAGCTGCTTGGACCTTTAACAAAAACCAACTTTTTATTTTAGAATAGTTTTAGATTTACAGGTAAATCGCACAGATCATACAGAAGGTTCCATGTTCCCTGCTCCTGTAACTTTCTGTCCATCCCTGCCCATTAACCAGTGCCAGGCTCATGCAGGTCGTCAATACCACGCTTCTAGGGTGAAAGGGTTAGAGACAGCCTCTTTTCCTACTTCCTTCTTAGCATGTAACTGTCTCACAATTTCTGAAGCTGAGGGATTGAGAGTGAATTGGAAGAGGGAAATGAGGGATGGGAAGGACGGACAATGAATTCTTTAATATTCCCAAATCTTATTTTAATGTCTCATTTTAGCTCCTGCGTCTGCAAATCTTCATAGAAACTGCTAGCAAGTGTCCAGTTGGGTGGCCCAGAGCTGGGAACACCAGTAGTCCTTGTTGTTACAGGAGAGGGCATTCCTCCTTGCCAGTGGGAGTGGCTACATGAGGCCTTTGGTTTGCTATCAGCTTGGCTCTGAGGCTGGTTTGGGGAGACAATGATGGATGAATTTTCTGCAGAGCTTCTTGTTGTCCACAAAGGCCCAGAAAATTCTCTGTTGCAACCTGTTGGCAGCAGTTCTAAGACCCTTTGAGAAGACGGGCCATGCTGACCTCTAAGAAGAGGTTGTAGGCTTTCCCCCTTGGAAAGGAAAAAGGAATTCTAAATCTCTAGGATAGAATAGACCTCAGGGCCATTTTTGAACTTCTCATCATTCTCAAATTCCTCTACTGCAGTCAAAATAGCACGTCATTGGCGTAAAGATAGACAAATAGATCAATGGAACAGAGAGTCCAGAAATATACACATATACAGGCAACTGATTTTTGACAAAAGATGCTGGAACGGGTGCCAAAGAGAAAAAAAAAACTTAGCTCCTTGGATCCATAATTTAAACTGTGTTCAAAAACTAACAAATGCTGGGTGCAGTTGCTCATGCCTGTAATCCTAGCACTTTTGGAAGTTGAAGCAGATGGATCATTTGGGCCCAGGAGTTTGAGATCAGCTTGGGCGACATGGGGAGACCCATCTCTACTAAAAGAAATACAAAAAATGTGCCAGGTGTGGTGACATGCACCTGTAGTCCCTGCTACTTGAGAAGCTGACGTGGGAGAATCACCTGAGCTCAAGAAGTTGAGGCTGCAGTGAGCTGAGATCATGTCACTGCACTTCAGCCTGTAATGGGAGTGAGACCCTATTAAAAACAAACAAACAAACAAAAAGCTAACAAATGAAATTATAGACTTAAATGTAAAATCTAAAACTGTAATATTTCTATAAGCAATTATAGGAGAAAAACTTTGTTACCTTGGGTTAGGCAAAAATTTCTTCCATATGATGTCAAAAGCACCATCTGTAAAGTAATAAACTTTATAAAAATTAAAAACTTGGCCATTCAAAAGGCTCTGTTAAGACAATGAAAAGACAAGCAATAAATGGGCAGAGACTCTCTGCCAAGCATGGATGTGAAAATGACTGTATCCGAAATATGTAGAAAACTGTCAAAACTCAACAATGAAAAAACAAGCCCATTTAAAAATGGGTAAAAACTTTGAACAGACACTTCACAAAGAAGATATATGGATGGCAAATAAGCACATGAAAAGCTGTTCTACATCATTAGACATTGTTAATAAAACTACAATGAGATACCACTGCATACCCATTAAGATGGCTAAAATGTAAACGTCTGATGATACCAAGTGTTGCCAAGGATGTGGAAAGACTGGACCTCTCAGACACTGCTGGTGGGAATATAAAATGGTACAACCAACTTTGCAAGTAGTAGACCCACCATACGTTCCATCCATTCCACTCCTATACCCCCTAGAAAGGAAGAATGCCCAATGATAGATGAATGGATACACTGGTATACCCATACAGTGGAATATTATCCAGCAACAAAAATGAGTGAAATATTGATACACACAAGATTAATGTCAACATTATGCTGAGCAAAAGAATCCACATAAAAAGGAGTGCATACTATATGGCTCCATTTATATTGTTAGAAAATTCCCTCTAATCTATGGGGACAGAAGGCAGATCAGCGGTTGCTCGCAGGGGGCAGAAAGGTATAAAAAGGGGAGTTTTGCAGGGGATGGATGTGTTCACTAGCTCATGGTGCCGATGGTTTTATGGGTGTATGCATATGTCAAAACTTACCAAGGTGTTCAGTTTAAATGGACAATGTATTGTTTGTCAATAAGCAATTCATTCCATGTTAATGATACCCCAATAAAGCTTTTTAAATTTAAAAAATCCCTTACTGAACCATTGCCAAGAGCTTTTCAGCAAAGCTCCCTTTATCAAAATCAGAGATAAGGCAGTGCCAAAACTGCAAATAAAACGGAGTCATTTGTACTAAATAAGAGGAAGTTTTCCAGTCACATGAGCTTTCTCCGGAGGGATTCAGTCAGTGGGACTGGGCGAGGGTGAACAGTAGGGCTGGAAGGTCAACAGGTCCAAGAGCCTTCACTCCATCCTCAAGCTGAGTGTTCTCATTGCTAAGATGGCAGCCTTGGATATGGTAACCTTTAGTACCCGAGACTTCATGGTGGTGGAAACACTGAGCATTTTCTGTTGGTCTGGCTTGGGTTCATTCTCCACCAGGTGCTGGTACTTGTGTTGGCCTGCGTGTCCTTAGGGTCAACACTGGAGGTTATTATCCCCTTGCACCTGAGGGGAGGATTCATGGAGTGGTGTTGAAGAGTGTCTGGCTTGTTTTCTTCCTTTTCCTTATTCCATTGGGAATGAAGTTCTGTCCAAGTCAGACATGCCAGAAATTGATTTTTTTCTTCACTTTTCTGGTACTGAATTTAATTTCTACTTTGAGCCATTGACCCACTGTTGAGTAGAAATCAATTAATTTGGTTGGTGCCCTTCCTCAGAGTAGCTTCTAAGTTGAGGAGGATTCGTGTGGGGGCCTCTGGGCATGATGCTCGCTGAGGTATGGTCCTCGCTGGGGGATACTCAGCAGTCGTTGCCCCTGACCGTCCTCTGGCTGACCACCCACGGCTCACGATTCGATCTTCCCTGTGCAGCCTCAAGCCTCTTCAGGCCCAGCTCTCCTTGGTGTCTTCCACTCACAGAAGTCAGAGGCATGTGACACAGTGGCTCATGCCTGTAATCCCAGAACTTTGGGAGGCTGAGGCAGGTGGGTTGCTTAGGGCCAGGAGTTTGAGACCAGCCTGGGAAATATAGGGAGACTCTATCTCTACAAAAAATAAAAATAGATAAAAGAAGTTAGAGGCATGGGCTTCAGAGACTGTTTGGATGGGAGGAAGGTCCCACATTTCCCAGAGAAGGCAGGAACTTTGTTTTCACATGTGAAAACAACAGTGGGTATTAATTTAAAATAGTTTGACTCAGGCCAGGCATGGTGACTCATGCCTGTAATCCCAGCACTTTGGGAGGCTGAGAGGATCACCTGAGGTCAGGAGTTCCAGACCAGCCTGGCCAACATGGTAAACCCCATCTCTACTAAAAATACAAAAATTAGCTGGGCATGGTGGTAGACACCTGTAATCCCAGCTACTCTGGAGGCTGAGGCAGGAGAATTACTTGAACCCAGGAGATGGAGATTGTAGTGATCTGAGATCACACCACTGCACTCCAGCCTGGGCAACAGAGCAAGACTTAGTCTCAAAAAAAAAAAAATAGTTTGACTCATAGGGTTGTTGTGAAATGTAAAGGGGTTAGTTCTTAGAGCAGTGCCTGAGTACAGTGAGTCTTCAGTAAGTGACATTTATTTTGTCACACTGGAGTTAGGGGAGCTTGTCTGCCTTTATTCCTGGGCTCCTGGTTCCTTCAGGATCTACCCAGGAAAGGTGGCTCTTGTGCCTCTGATCCTTTCTCTTCCAAATGATCTGAGGATTCTCGGGATGGAGAGGGCAGGGCCCGGGCATCATCACAATCTACTTGCTTATGGCTTCCATCTTTAGAGAGGTCTAGCCCCAGATATCTTCATCTAGACTTGGGGAGAAAGTGTAAGAGCAGAAAGCCTTGCTACTCCTTATCGTGTGTTCTCCGAAAAAAGTACATTTAAAAATATCTCCCCTAGTCTCTCAAAATGCAAGGCCAATTACTACTCCTTTTCTGTCTGCATTCTGCTCTGCTACCCTTTGAGTGAGCCACAGGTGGGCATGCCCCGGGTGATTGCATGTGGGTGGCTCAAGGGCACAGGGAAATGGAGGGGGAAGCCCCGGTCAACAGGTCCAAATGTTAACTTCCACCTGGTTCTCTGTGGGCTAAGAAGAAGCAGCGCTGAGAAGGTGCCAGCAGAAGATGCCCTGCCACCCTGACTACCCGCAAGTCCTGACACTCAGATGGCCACAGTCTGCTCCTCCTGCAGGAGACAGAACATACTGCGTCTGAATATCTTGCGGCAGGTGCTCAGGAGATGAGCATTACCTGTCATCTAATGCCCTTTGCAAAGATCGGGGGACACAGGTGAGGATGGCCTGGAAGTCTAATCAACTTCTCTTCCATTTTCTCCTGGGGACATGCGAGGTGCTCTGACAGCAGCTTAGTGGGTAGGCTACCAATGTTTTGGAAGATAATTCAAACCAAAAATGTTATATCAAAGAGCAATGTTATTCTGCCATCTTGTGGCAGTGTCATTCTCTGGGTTCTCTGGTGATTATGGTCTGTGGCTGTTAGAGACACGGACTTGGCCTGATGAGGACAAATGCTTAACCCTGCATGATGTCTTACTACCATTATGCTTTCTATGAATAATGGATTATTTAAATAGGAAATCCATCATTAAGATGAATCTTTGAGGTGTATGATACTTTGAATATTCATTCAGCAAACTTTTATCTTCCTATATGCATAGAGCAATCCTAGGCTCTGATGAAAAATATAATTATAGTTTCTGTCTTCAATGAGGTTAAAATATGCTAGAGAATGAGGACAGTTGACACACATACCTGTATTATAAGACACACACACACACAAAATAAGTGTGTTATATGAGGAGCTCTGGATAAATGGAAAGAAGTTAACAGCATTGGAAACTGGGAAGGGTGATGAAGAAAGTGGTGTTTGAGTCCAGGGAGTCACCAAATATCTTTGAGTACAGGAGGGACATAAGAAGATCTGTGTGGCTGGAAGGTCATTGAGAAAGTAGCACAAAGCAGTGATCTACAAACTTTGTGATCATGCACCTCTAACCAACCAACCAAGCAAAGTGAGCATGTACCCAACCAAAGTATTTTACTCATAAAATGTAAGCATTTAGGGATCTAGCATGTACAACTTAAGACATATATTAAAAGAAAGAGACTAGGCTGGGCACGGTGGCTCACGCCTGTAATCCCAGCACTTTGGGAGGCCGAGACGGGCGGATCCCCTGAGGTCAGGAGTTCAAGACAGCCTGGTCAACATGGTGAAACCTCATCTCTTAAAAATAAAAAATAAAAAAAAGTGAAAAAAAAAGAGAAAGAGACTAAAGTGATTTAAAAAAAAAAATAGTAGCCCGAGTATTTTCTTCTTGCATCCTATTGGACATTGGGCTCCCCTGATTTTGAAGATTGCTGTTGTAGACCAGTATGGGCAGAAAAATGGAGAAAAGAGAATCAGAGAGACCCTTGCAGCCCATGATGATAGTGTAGACAAGAAATCACCCGGACCCAGGTAAGGTCTGGAGAGGAAGGGAATGTAAGGAAATGGACAGACATTCAGAGACAGAAGTAGAGAATTGCCAGGAGTTTAGGGAGAAAAAACCGTTTAAGGTCATTCTAGCTTTGAGGTTTTGTTTTGTTTTAAAGTCTTATGCTTTTGGAAAGATGATGATTCAGTTTAGAGAAAGTACAGAGGGGAAAGGCAGGTTTGTGAAGAAGATGGTGAGTTTGTTTTGTATAAGGTGAGTTTTATGTACCAGTGGAATCTATTTATCTGTCCCCAGAAATCTGGAGATTTAGAATCAGACTCAGAAAAGGAGTCCCAAGTGGAGCAGTGTCATCTGATTTAGACGTGATGTCAAACTGCAGGAATGTGTGAGGGCAGGAATGTGCCCAGGGCGAGAATGCAGAGTGAGAAGAAAGTAGAGCCAAGGACGAACCCACAGGGACACTGGCATCTAAGTGTGCTGTAGCTCAGGTTCCTTGAGAAGTAGACTATGAGATGGAAACTTACGAGCAGGAAGTGTACTGGGGAGTGTTCCAGAATCAACATCTGTAAGGAGGGAGCAAGGCTGGATTGGGTGGAGAAAGGAGTGGAAGTCTGATATGGTTTCAACAGGGGCCTCAGCTGATCTCGTAAGCAGCTCTGAAACCAAGATGGCTCTTCAAGGGCTGGCTGTGCTGTGCTGAACTGGGTTCCCACAAGCTGGGATCCTGAGTCAGCTGTCTGCTCCCAACTCCTCATTCAGTCATGTCAGGTTGATCTTGACATTGGCAGAGTGGGAATATTTACATCATGAGGGTTGCCCAGTACTACAAACCAGGACTTCCCCCCCTGCACCAGGAACAATTTGTTAAATATTTACCAGTATACACATTTACATCCCTAATGAAGAGGGGAACTAAGCCTCTGCACCTTTGCATCAGCTGATCATTGGATGCAGGCTGCCCCTGGGGAGAAGATGTTACCTTGGATGGGGCAGCCCCTTTCAGCTGAGGACTGTAACCAGGGAAGAACACAGCTGTGAAGCAGAAAACATTTCCTAAGTCTGGAGAAATTAGTGCCTTTGAATGTGAAGGATGACTATGAATAGCATACCACAGCATCCACTACAGCCCACCTTTTGCCCAACTGCTTCATATAGTAATTTAATCTCATCTAGAAACAGCTGCTCCAGGATCTTAGTTACTCTCTCTTCCTGGGTAAACTTATGACCATAATATTGGTTGCTATGGTTTGAATGTCCTCTCCAAAACTCATATTAAAATTTAATTGCCATTATAACAGTATTAAGAGGTGAGGCCTTTAAGAAGCTATTAGGATATGAGGGATCTGCCCTCATGAATGGATTAATGCTGTTATTGCAGAAGTGGTTTTACTATTGCAGGAGTTTGGCCCTCTTTCTCTCTTTTTTCACACTCACCCACACTTCCACTTTCTGCTATGGGGTGACACAGAAGGCCCTCACCAAATGTAGTCCTCTTAACCTTGGTCTTCCCAGCTTCCAGAACTGTGATAAATAAATCTATGTTCATTATAAATTACCTAGTCTTTGGTATTCCATTATGTCAGCATAAAACAAAACAAAAAAATGAAAACTGGTGCCAGGAGTGGGGTTATTGCTGTAACAAATACCTGAAAATGTAGAAGTGGCTTTGGAACTGGATATTGGGTAGAGACTAGAAGAACTGGATAATGGGTAGAGGCTGAAAGAATTGTGAGGAGAAGGCTAGAAAAAGCCTAGATTGCCATGAATGTAATATTAAGGGCAAATCTAGTGAGGGCTCAGAGGAAGACCCCAGAACTAGAGAGAGCCTAAATCTTAGAGATTACTTAAGTGGTTGTGATCAGAATATTGGTAGAAACAAAGATGGTAAAGGCCATTCTGATGAGATCTCAGATGGTATTGGGAAGTAGAGTAAAGGCTGTCCCTGTTATATGGTTGGAAAGAACTTTGCAGGATTATGTTCTTCTCCTAGGACTTTATGGAACGTAGAACTTAAGAGTGATGAACTAAGATATTTGGTAGAAGAAACTTCTAAGCAACTGAGCATCAGCTTGCTGTGTAGCTACTTTTAAACACATACAGTGAGATGTGAGAGGCAAGAAATGACTTAAAGACAGGCTTTTGTAATGAAAAGAAAAGAAGAACGAAAAGATTTGGAAAATTTGCAGCCTGGCTATGTGAAGAGTAAAAAGACATATTTGGGAGAGCAAACTAAGGGTGTGGTCAAGCAATTGTTTGCCTAAGAGATTAGTATGAATAGGGAGGAAGCCATGTGCTATTTATTCATCAAGACAATGGGTGCAATATCTCAAAAGCATTTCAAATATCTTTGAGGCTGCCCCTCCCATCACAGGCCTAGGGCATCTAGGAGGGCAGAATGGTTTCAGAGGACAGGCCCAGGGCACCCTCCAGGGGCTCACTGGCTAGGATCACTTCAAGACTCTACTCTCTGCATTCCAATATAATAGCCCTCATCTGTCCCAGCTGTGGCTCAAGCAGGCTCAGGTGCAGCTCAGACTCCACAAGGTGCAAGCAGTAAACCTTGGTGGCATTCGCTTGGTGTTAAGTCTGCAGGCTTACAGAAGCAAGATGTGGGAGCATCGCAACCTTCACTTAGGTTTCAAAGGACGTTCAGACAACGTGAGGGCCTGGGCAGAAACTTGTTTCAGGAGTAGAGCTACTACAGAGAGTCCCTACTAGTGGAGCCATTGGAACACGGCCAACAGAGAGATTCCTCACAAGAGTAATGCCTGATGGGAGTGGGATTGCCACTGAGACCCCAGAACTGTAGCTGCCAGTGTGCAACATCAGGCTGGAAGAGCTGCAGGCATGAGACTCCAACCTGAGAGAGCTGAAGTGTGGACTGAGCTCAGCAAAGCCATGGGGGTGAGGCTGCCTGAGGCCTTGGGGGCTCAATCTCCCACCCAGTGTACTCTCTGTCTTGCATGCTCATTCATCCTTTTATCTTCTGCTATTAGGGATACAGCAAGAAGGCCCTCACCAGATGCTGGTACCTCTCAATTTTGGATTGCCCTAATGTAGCATTCTCAGCCTTGAGAACTGTGAGAAATGAATTTCCTTTCTTTACAATTTACCCAGTCTATGGTATTCTGTTATAGCAGCACAAAACGGACCAAGACATTAGTCTCCTTTGCTGCAGGTGAGGCCATGATCACTATTCATCATGTCTCTTCTTTACTAGCTATTCTAGATCTCCCTGTCCCTCAGCCAGCACCTCTGCTGATCTGATTACCTTACTTGACCTTGGTAGCATGATCTAAAGCCTCATCTCTAGGGGTTGGAAATCTCAGTTATCATACCCTTCTCGGGCTATGGCAGTTGCATGATGTCTAATCGCTGTCAGAATTGGGCAAAAAAATACCAAGAGACACCCTCATGAACTGCCATTATACAAACATATTCTTCCACGACCTTGCCATGTAAGCGCCAACCCTCTTGCTGGTCTGATGAATACTTTTCTTTCCAGCAGCTCTCTTGGCACCAAGAGGCCTGATGGCAGCTGTGGCCCCAGTGAAAGCATTCCTTCTCTGGGAGCCAGGGCCTCTCACTCCACAGATACAGGATCCTCTTGGAGTTCATTCATCCAAACTTTAGGAAGTGTGTTCCATGCACAGTGCTCTTCAGGCTTTTAGAAAATGAGCCTGGGATCTGTTTGGCAGGAGCTGAACCATTAGGATGTGGTTTGGACTCAGGACAGAACACACTATAGTATGTCCCAAAGTGTTGCCCGTGGTAAGCGTAGATTCTCCTCTCTCACTAAGAAGACTAAGAAGAGGAGCATCAAAAATGTGATTTCTTCTGTCCCAACAGGGCCTGGAAGGGAGTTATTGGGCCACCTCTGGAATTAACATCACTGAATATAAACATTAGGGATTTTTGAAAAATCCTGTCTAGGTATAATGTTTCCTTTTCCATTAGTAAGTAAAGCATATTCTCTTAAATAAGCTATATCTTGGATAATATGGAATTTTTGTCATAAACATTCCCTGTTCATCATACTCCCCAACCCTGTTTTAGGTCTTCTAGTCCTGGTTTTCTGATAATTCAAGGTGCACTATCTCAGAGGTATATAAATTCCCAAAATGAAATTAATTTTAATTCATTTATAGCTATTTAGGATGGAGAAGATTAGGGAGGAAGCAGAAAAATTATCTGCATATACCAGAGAAAGATGCCATAATTCCCAAAATATTGAGAATGATAATGCTTTATACTCCCTAATTGCAATTTCCCAGGGAGTGCTATTTTTAACTCTGTGACTGAATTGTTGATTCTTTAATGCTTCCCCTGACTTTCCATGGTGTTTACCACAACTAAGGAATGGTAAGGGGCTGGCGAATAACAAATGATGAATCACTTGATCTGAGAAAAGGCCACAGAGAACTTCCTGTATGAACTTGATTTTCAGCTCTATGATGAACAGGCCACACGATAGATTATCCTACAGTATGACCCAATCTTGATGTTAGGCCATGTAACAAATGCCTAAATTAAAAATTTTCTCTAGTCATTTATCTCTCGTTTTTCTCTCTGTGCTCAGGAAAAGTGAAAAATAATCACTCATTGGACATGATCTTCTTATTCATTGACTTACTATTTCAATGAATTCCTCATGCACGTATTACACTAGGCATTTGCTTATAATCTCATGAATCAAACATACAGTAAATAAATGAGCAACTATAAAGTGTGAAATGCTATGAAGTTAAAAAAATGAGAGAAAAAATGAGTGTGGCCAGAACAACTATTTAAACCATTTGCAACCAACCTCACCAAATCCGAGAAGGAGCCAGTACGGGAAATAGCACTTTTGCCAGAAGAAACTATACACACATAAGCCCAAAGTAGTAAAGAACTTGGCAAGTGTGTCCGTCAAAAAGGAGACCCAGTGGGACAAAAGCTTGGTTAGAGATGGGGCGGTGGAATGAGAATCTTAAAAGCCAGAAGCCAGAATTTGGATTAATTTTCAAGTGCAAAGGAAACAATTACAATATTTTCAGCAGGAGATTGCTAAGAACCCACAAAAGGCATAAATTTCTCCATCCACAAACTCAGGTGTACAGAAATGTGACTTCTCTAATACTGAATTCAACTTAGCCAACAACGTTTTTTTTTTCTTCTAATGGAGGAGACCTATGTCTTGCCATGCTTCAATTGCCTCGTTTACTAGGATCTCTTTTGAGAAGCCACTTGGCTAACCCAGGATTCTTCCCAACTTCTCTCCCTTCTTCCTTTCAGCCCAGGCGGTGCCTGAGTTCAGGTGATGTGACTACAAAGGGACCTGAAATGAGCCTCCAGAGATGCCCCAGTTTTGCCAACAATCAAGGCCTTGGTGCCAACATGAACACATTTGTGTTCACTCAACCTCACCAAGTGAGCAGGAGCCTCTGTGGAGTCTCTCCTCAGATTTTGAATCTCTCTGATTTTTGGTGAAATTCAAACTTTATTCAAGTGACCTGACTTCACACTTGACAAAGCTGGAACAGAGGCTCTACTTCAAGGCTTTAAGGGGGAGTTTTGCTTCTTAATCTCTAGAAATTCTGCTGACTGCTGTTTGTGATTTTCACTTTTCTCTGAGGTTCAGGTTTTGTTTGTCTTACTCATTAAAGTTTACAACCTTTACTCTTATTCAAAATGTGGTCAAACAGAAAAGAGTTTTCTCTGAAAAGAGAAAGTGATATCCTTGTAAGCTTAAGTGAATTGTAATATTTGAAACTGGCCAGATTCTGAGACCTGGTGCAATTGACAGATCTAAAATTTCTTCTTGAGTGACCGAAATTCCTCTCACTAGGTCTTTTTGGTCTTTCAAAGGAAAATCTAAATTATGGACAATTGTACAACTAAAGGAGAGATCTGCCTTCAGAAATGATACCTGGATTCATGTACAATACTAATGACACCTCTTCATGCATATATTTAGAAAAATGGTCTCACATAACTTATGAAGACCCCAAGTTACAATGGCCAAAATGGAGTATCTTTAAAATACCTAATTTATCCGTGCACTCAATCAGAAAATGACGGCCAAGATAAAACAAAATAACTGACAGAGCTATCTTCAATGTACTTAGAAGCTTCTAGGCCAGGTGCGATGGCTCATACCTGTAATCCCAAGAGTTCAAGACCAGCCTGGGCAACATAGTGAGACTTCATCTCTATTTTAAAAAGGTTCTAATAAAGTCATTTCTATTGCAAGAGGGAAACAATTATCTACAATAATTTCTGAACTGAAAAAAGACTGCCAAAATTGATTTTTAGTTAGGTTCTCTGTTGGGAACATGTTTTCCTCTTGGATCTCTCAGATCCCATCCAGAGAGGTTTTTTTTTGAGATGGAGTCTTGCTGTGTCACCCAGGCTGGAGTGCAATGGTGCCATCTCCCCTTACCACAACCTCCGCCTCCTGAGTTCAAGCGATTCTCCTGCCTCAGCCTCCCAAGTAGCTGGGATTACAGGTGTGTGCCACCATGCCAGGCTACTTTTTGTATTTTTAGTAGAGACAGGGTTTCACCATGTTGGCCAGGCTGGTCTCGAACTCCTGACCTCATGATCCGCCTGCCTCAGCCTCCCAAAGTGCTGGGATTACAGATGTGACTACCATGCCCAGCTGAGACTTAAAAATCATACAATACCCCTATCTCTTTCTCTCCAAAGGGGAATAGTTATCACCTGTGTGGATGTTAATAAATTGCAGGCCACTCCTCTCATTAACCTCTTTTTGCGAGGTGATTTTTTTCAGCGAACATTCACAGGGTGAGGGGAAAGCTTTCCCTTGGCCCCTACAGCTTTAGCTCTGTGAGCAGAGTACCCAAGCTGCTCTGCTCAAAGCCACAGTGAAGAGAACCCAGGACCTGACAGGCCAGCAGCAGGGTAAGAACTTCTTACCAGCCAGCCTCCCTATCTCTCATTTTGTGGAATCTGGTTGAGTGGACAGTAAAAACCATGTTTGTCTCTTTTCCTCTGAAAATTTTGACTAATGGGAGAAAAGGATTTGTATGACTAGTCTTGGGTATAGCAACCTTGGTGTACTTCTTGGTATACATATGGGATCAAGCTGCTCTTAGAATAAGTACACCATTAAATGGATCCTTTGAATTAGAATAACTTCTAGATTTATACACACACACACACACACATATACACACATATTTATACACACACACACATATATTTATTTATTTATATTTTAAAGATCTCTCATTCTAAACAATTGCCTTATTTGTATTTAAAGGAAGACCAGGTTTCTTTTTTTTTTTTTTGAGACTGAGGCTAGCTCTGTTGCCCAGGCTGGAGTGCAGTGGCATGATCTCAGCTCACTGCAATCCCCACCTCCCAGGTTCTAGTGATTCTTCTGCCTCAGCCCCACTAGTAGCTGGGATTACAGGCACATACCACCATGCCTGCCTAATTTTTGTACTTTTAATAGAGATGGGATTTTATTATTTTGGCCAGGCTGGTGTTGAATTCTTGACCTCAGGTGATCCATCTGCCTCAGCCTCCCAAAGCTGAGATTACAGGGGTAAGCCACCGCACCTGGCCAAGATCAGATTTTCTAAAAGACACATAATGATATCATGGCCAGCCTTCGAAATTCTCTTGACAAAAGTAAAGAGCAAAATTTGACCAAAAAGAAAATTAAAATCCTTTGTAATCTCAAGGTGCCCACTGCAGACGCCCTGTGGGATTCACAGTGAAGGCTGCTCCACCTGGAATTCTGGCAGGTGAAATCCTGTATCGTTACTGCCACGGCCTGGGTTTGATCCCTGGTCAGAGAACCATGCCTTTGGTTTGGTATCTGTGTGACTTTTGGCTTTGCGGATTCCTGTTTGTTATTGACGCTGTTCCCTTTCATAGACAGCTTTTGGTTTCCCGACTTACCATCGGTGGGATATGCGAGGGCCTTGAGGCCTTCAGGTGTAGATGCTCAGCTGTCTGCACGGCTGGACAGAAATGTGAGTTGTACTCCGTTTGTCATTGAGCCGTCTTTGGAGTGGTCGTGAATTTGTGAGGACTGCGTCACACGGCTTTGGAGATACCTCATGTGTTCTCAATTAAATCAAACTTTGGTTAAGGCTTATTGGTTTTGGTGATTCACTTGAGAGAGTACTTGGTTGGAAAAAAAAGGCTCGAAAGCCAGTAATCTCATCTGTTTGTCTCAACAATCATCGGATAATAAGAGATTTAAAAGAGTTTTTAAAAAGGAGCTCTGGCCAGGTGCAGTGGCTAATACCTGTAGTCCTAGCACTCTGGGAGGCTGAGGTGAGAGGATTGCTTAAACCTAGGAGTTCAAGTTCAGCCTGGGTAATATAGTGAGACCTGTCTCAAAAAAAATTTTTTTTAAAAATTAGCCCTGCGTGGTGGTGCATGCTTGTGGTCCTACCTACTCAGGAGGCTGAATGGGAAGGATGATTGAAGCTGCAATGAGTTGTGATTATGTCACTGCACTCCAGCCTGGGTGACAAAGTAAGACCCTGCCAAAAGAAATAAAGAAAGAGGAAGGAAGGAAGGAAGGAAGGAGCTGTCTGGAAATTCAAACTGGGGCAAAATCCACCACAGGTTGGCAAAGCCTCTGTAGTCTGTCTTCCTCTCTAGGTTCCTCCTCTCTGGGAAGGGCATCTCTGAAAGAAAGGCAGTAGCTCCAGTCAGAGGCTTATAGATAAAACCTCCATCACCCTGGGACAGAGCACCTGGGGGAAGGGGTGGCTGTGGTGCAGTGTCAGCAGACTTACACGTTCCTGCCTCTGGAGCAGTGGATCACCCAGCACAGCACTCGAGTTCTGCTAAGGGACAGACTACCTAATTAAGTGGGTCCTTGGCCCCCATGCCTGCTTACTGGAAAACACCTTCCAGCAGGGGTTGACAGACACCTCATACAGGAGAGTTCTGGCTGGCATCTGGCAGGTGCCCCTCTGGGATGAAGCTTCCAGAGGAAGAACCAGGTAGCAATCTTTGCTGTTCTGTCGTCTCCGCTGGTGATACCCAGGCAAATAGGGTCGGAGTGGACCTCCAGCAAACTCCAGCAAACTTGCAGCTGAGGGCCCTGACTGTTAGAAGAAAAACTAGCAGAGAGCAATAGCGTCAATATCAACAACAAGGACGTTCACACGAAGACCCCATCTGAAGGTCACCAACATCAAAGACCAAAGGTAGATAAATCCATGAAGATGAGGAAAAACCAGTGCAGAAAGACTGAAAATTCCAAAACCAGAATACCTCTTCTCCTACAAAGGATCACAACTCCTTGCCAGCAAGGGAACAAAACTGGCCAAAAATGAGTTTGACAAATTGACAGAAGTAGGCTTCAGAAGGTGGATAATAACAAACTTCCTTGCATTCCTAACCCAATGCAAGGAAGCTAAGAACTTTGAAAAAAGGTTAGAGGAATTGCTAACTAGAATAACCAGTTTAGAGAAGAATATAAATCACCTGATGGAGCTGAAAAACACAGCACAAGAACTTTGTGAAGCATACACAAGTATTAATAGCCAAATCGATCAAGCAGAAGAAAGGATATCAGAGCCTGAAGGATCAACTTAATGAAATAAAATATGGAGACAAGAATAGAGAAAAAAGAATCAAAAGGAACAAACAAAGCTTCCAAGAAAAGACCAAACCTATGTTTCATTGGTGTACCTGAAAGTGATGAAGAGAATGGAACCAAGCTGGAAAACACTCTTCAGGATTTTATCCAGAGAACTTCCCCAACCTAGCAGGACAGGCCAACATTCAAATTCAGGAAATACAGAGAACATGACAAAGATACTCTTTGAGAAGAGCAACCCCAAGACACATAATTGTCAGATTCACCAAGGTTGAAATGAAGGAAAAAATGTTAAAGGCAGCCAGACTGAAAGGTTGGGTAATCCACAAAGGGAAGCCCAATAGACTCATAGCAGATCTATTTGCAGAAACCCTACAAGCCAGAAGAGAGTGGGGGCCAATATTCAACATTCTTAAAGAAAAGAATTTTTAGCCCAGAATTTCATATCCAGCCAAATTAAGCTTCCTAAAAGAACTAGAAATAAAATACTTCACAAACAAGCAAATGCTAAAAGATTTTGTCAAAATCAGGCATGCCTTACAAGTGCTCCTGCAGGAAGCACTAAATACAGACAGGAAAAACTAGTACCAGCCCCTGCAAAAACATACCAAATTGTAAAGACCATCGACACCATGAAGAAACTGTATCAACAAACAAACAAAATAAACCAGCTAGCATCATCATGACAGGATCAAATTCACACATAACAGTATTAACCTTAAATGTAAATGGGCTAAATGCCCCAATTAAAAGATCCAGACTGGCAAATTGGATAAAGAGTCAAGATCCATTGGTGTGACGTATTCAGGAGACTCAACTCACATTTAAAGACACACATAGGCTCAAAATAAAGGGATGGAGGAATACTTACCAAGCAAATGAAAAGCCAAAAAAAAAAAAAGAAAAAAGAAAAAAAAAGAAGCAGGGGTTGCAATCCTAGCCTCTGATAAAACAGACTTTAAACCAACAAAGATCAAAAGAGACAAAGAAGGGCATTTTATAATGGTAAAGGGATCAATGCAATAAGAAGAGCTAACTATCTTAAATATATATGCCCCCAATACAGGAGCACCCAGATTCATAAGGTACATTCTTAGAGACCTACAAAGAGACTTAGACTCCCACGCAATAATAGTGGGAGACTTTAATACCCCACTGTCAATATTAGACAGATCAATGAGACAGAAAATTAACAAGGTTATTCAGGACTTGAACTCAGTTCTGGACCAAGTGGACCTAATAGACATCTATAGAACTCTCCACCCCAAATCAATAGAATGTACATTCTTCTTAGCACCACATAGCACTTATTTTAAAATTGACCACATAATTTTAAGTAAAACACTCCTCAGCAAATGCAAATGAATGGAAATCATAACAGTCTCTCAGACCAGAGTGCAATCAAATTAGAACTCAGGATTAAGAAACTTACTCAAAACTGTACCAACTACATGGAAACTGAACAACCTGCTTCTGAATGACTGCTGAGTAAATAATGAAATTAAGGCAGAAATAAATAAGTTCTTTGATACCGATGAGAACAAAGACACAACTGTTAAAAACGTGCACTTTGAATGAAGAGACACCCCCAAACAGGCTTTGTGTGAGCAACATGGCTGTTTATTCACCTGGGTGCAGGTGGGCTAAGGTTGAAAAGGGCATTAGCAAAGGGCAGTGGGATAGGAGTTGGTTTATAGGTTTGGGGTGGGCAGTGGAAAGTTACAGAGTAAGATCAGTTACAGTGGTGGGGGTAGGCACAAGGAGTATACATTGCTATAAGTTCAGTTACAATGGCAGGTGGGATAAGAGTAGTTAAGATGGTAGGGTGGGGTGAGGAGTATTCACATTATCATAATAACAGTTAAGATGGCAGAGTGGGATGAGGGGAAGCTTATGTCTGGGGGAAGCTCCTCTGGGCAATCAGGGATAATGGCAAATGCAGGCAGGGAGTGGGGGGTGATCAGCTGAGGCAGGCAGGACTTTAGACTTTCTGGGTCCAGGCTTGCACATGGAGGCCTAACAACAATGAACCAGAATCTCTGGGACACAGCTGAAGCAGTATTTAGAGGGAAATTTATGGCACTAAATGCTCACAGGAGAAAGCAGGAAAGATCTAAAATTGACACCCTAACACCACAATCAAAAGAATTAGAGAAGCAAGAGTGAACAAATTCAAAAGCTAGCAGAAGACAAGAAGTTACTAAGATCAGAGCAGACCTGAAGGAGATGGAGACATGAAAAACTCTTCAAAAAATCAATGTATCCAGGAGCTGGTTTTTTGAAAAGATTAACAAAATAGACCACTAGCCAGACTAATGAAGAAAAGAGAGAAGAATCTAATAGATACAATAAAAAATGATAAAGGGGATATCACCACTGATCCAACAGAAATACAAACTGCCATCGGAGAATACTCTAAACACCTTCACACAAATAAACCAGAAAATCTAGAAGAAATGGTTAAATTCCTGGACACATACACCCTCCCAAGACTAAACCAGGAAGAGGTTGAATCCCTGAATAGACCAATAACAAGTTCTGAAATTGAGGCAGTAATTAATAGCCTACCAACCAAAAAAACCCAGGATTATACAAATTCACAGCCAAATTCTACTAGAGGTACAAAGAGGAGCTGGTAACATTCCTTCTGAAACTATTCCAAACAATAGAAAAAGAGGGACTCCTCCCTAACTCATCTTATAAGGCCAATATCATTCTAATACCCAAACCTGGCAGAGACATGATAAAAAAAGAAAATTTCAGGCCAATATCCCTGATTAACATCAATGTGAAAATCCTCAATAAAATACTGGCAAACCATATTCAGCAGAACATCTAAAAGCTTATCCACTACAATCAAATTGGCTTCATCCCTGAGAGTGCAAAGCTGGTTCAACATACGCAAATCAATAAACGTAATCCACTGCATAAAGAGAACCAATGACAAAAAACACACAATTATCTCAATAGATGCAGAAAATGCCTTCAATAAAATTCAACACCCCTTCATGCTAAAAACTCTCAATAAACTAGGTATTGATGGAATGTATCTCAAAATAATAAAAGCTATTTATGACAAACCCACAGCCAATATCATACAGAATGGGCAAAAGCTGGAAGCATTTCCTTTGAAAACCTCCCGGAAACAAGAATGCCCTCTCTCATCATTTCTATTCAACATAGTGTTGGAAGTTCTGGCCGGGGCAACTAGGCAAGAGAAAGAAATAAAAGGTATTTGAATAGGAAGAGAGGAAGTCAAATTGTCTCTACTTGCAGATGACATGATTGAATATTTAGAAAACCCCATAGTCTCAGCCCAAAATCTTCTTAAGGTGATAAGCAAATTCAGTAAAGTCTAAGGATAAAAAAAATCAATGTGCAAAAATCACAAGTATTCCAATACACCAATAATAGACAAATGGAGAGCCAAATTATGAGTGAACCTCCATTCACAGTTGCTACAAAAAGAATAAAATACCTAGGAATACAACTTACAAGGGATGTGAAGGACCTCTTCAAGGAGAGCTACAAACCACTGCTCAAGGAAATAAGAGAGGACACAAACAAATGGAAAAACATTCCATGCTCATGGATAGGAAGAATCAATATCTTGAAAATGGCCATACTGCCCAAAGTAATTTATAGATTCAGTGCTATCTCCATCAAGCTACCATTGACTTTCTTCACAGAATTAGAAAAAAACTACTTTAAATTTCATATGAAACCAAGAAAGAGCCTCTGTAGCCAAGACAATCCTAAGCAAAAAGAACAAAGCTGGAGGCATCATGCTATCTGACTTCAAACCACACTACAGGGCTACAGTAATCAAAATGCACTATCCTGGTACCAAAACAGAGATATAAACCAATGGAACAGAGGCCTCAGAAATTATGCCACACATCTACAACCATCTGATCTTTGACAAACCTGATAAAAATCAAGCAATGGGGAAAGGATTCCCTATTTAATAAATGGTATTGAGAAAATGGGATAGCAATATGCAGAAAACTGAAACTGGACTTCTTATTATGCCTCATACAAAAATTAACTTAAAGTGGATTAAAGACTTAAATGTAAGATCTAAAAACTATAAAAACCCTAGAAGAAAACCTATGCAATACCAGTCAGGAAATAGGCACGGGCAAAGACTTCATGACTAAAACACCAAAAGCAATGGCAACAAAAGCCAAAAGTGACAAATTGTACCTAATTAAACTAAAGAGCTTCTGCACAGCAAAAGAAACTATGACCAGAGTGAACAGGCAACCTACAGAATGAGAGAAAATTTTCGTAATTTATCCATCTGACAAAAGTCTGATAAATATCCAGAATCTTCGAGGAACTTAAACAAATTTACAAGAAAAAAACAACCTCATCAAAAAATGGGCAAAGGATATGAACAGACACTTCTCAAAAGAAGATATTTATGTGGCCAAACATATAAAAAAGTATGTGTCATCATTGGTCATTAGAGAAATGCAAATCAAAACCACAGTGAGATACATCTCATGCCAGTTAGAATGGTGATAATTTGTTGTCAGGAAACAACAGATGCTGGAGAGGTTATGGAGAAATAGGAACGCTTTTACACTGTTGGTGGGAGTGTAAATTAGTTCAACCATTGTGAAAGACAGTGTGGCGATTCCTCAAGGATCTAGAACCAGAAATACCATTTGACCTA
>CAUYQU010039251.1:0-18686 GCA_963574635.1 Cheracebus regulus | reverse complement strand
ACCCAATAGTGGGTAAACAAAGTCATAAATCAGATACAGAAACTGGACACATTGTCCTGTCAGACCACATGCAGGCCACATCACAGTCTCACAAAGTTCTTTTTATAATTCCTTTACCTGCAGTTCCTACTTTCCCATAGCTTGACCGCCTCCAACGGGAAACTGTGTCCGGGCCCAAGCTCACCATACGGTGAGGCCCAATTCCAAGGGGTCTCACATGGGAATGAACCCCACACATAGCGAAACCCCATCTCTACTAAAAATACAAAAATTAGCTGGATGTGGTGGCATGCACCTGTAATCCCAGCTACTTGGGAGGCTGAGGCAGGAGAATCACTTGAACCCGGTGCGGGGAGGTTGCAGTGAGCCGAGATTGCGCCACTGCACTCCAGCCTGGGTGACTGGTGAGACTCTGACTAAAAAACAACAAAACAAAGGTTTTTGTTTGTTTGTTTGTTTTTAGACGCTGTTTGATCAAATATGTGGGTACCATGGCCTACCCAAGTTGACACCTAAAATTAACCCTCTTCTCCACCCTTCCTCTGGGGTTCCTTTTCAATTGTTCAGGAGGCCTGGAATGAGGCAGATAACAGAATTTCCTGCAATGCTGCAGGTAGTGAAGAAATGCTGTCTGGTTTCTGTTTTTGCCTGGGAACTAATCACACTGTGGGAAAATTAACATTATTACTTCATGCCATGCCACACGCATATGCCCATTAAACACATCCACACACAGATGTCTTCCCAAGTCCTGACAAGTCCCTCCTGTCATGACCGAAGCCCATCACCCTAAGCTTCAGTCCTTAAAGTTGCAGAGAGAAAGGAGCCATACTTTTTTTTTTAATGATGGAGTCTTGCTCTGCCCCCCAGGCTGCAGTGCAGTGGCGTGATCTCAGCTCACTGCAACCTCCGTCTCCCAGGTTCAAGCGCTCCTCCTTCCTCAGTCACTGGAGTAGCTGGGCTTACAGGCACGCACCACCACGCCCAGTTAATTTTTGTGTTTTTTTTTTTTAGTAGAGATGGGGTTTCGCTATGTTGGCCAGGCTGGTTTCCAACTCCTGACTTCTAGTGATCTGCCTGCCTCGGCCTCCTGAAGTGCTAGGATTATAGGCATGAGCCACCGCGCCAGACCTGGTGTCTTATTAGAAGGAAGAGAAGACACTATTGATGCTCCCTAACCATCTTTTCTTTTTTCTAAAAGAGAGCAAAGATTGATTTTTTCACACACCTCTGAGCTTTGCATTTCTTCTGAATGAGAATGTGTGCTTCTGAGGAAGAAAAACGTGTTTGTGAGATCAAACGTTTGTAATAGCCTCTCCCAGCAGAAGAGCAATCCTGTGTCATGGAGAGGCTGGTTGAGAGGAAGACGAAGTGTTCTCCAGGGTGTTCTCCTGGCTTTCAAGGGCATCCTAGAACTGGGTTATTATAATAAGGGCAGAGACTGTGCATTTTGAGGCTGGTTCTGCACAAGCTGATCATGTGACCTCGGGCAAATGGCTTACATGTTCTGCCCCTCCATTTCCCAGATCCGCAAAATGGAGATAATAGCAATGCCTGTCTCCCAGAGTCATCGCGCTCATCAATTTTGATAATAGATATGATCATGCAAAGTGCTATGTCAATGTGAACAACTATCACTTCTTTGAACAGTCAGCTGATTCTGTGGATAACAATTTTGAGACGGAGAGACTAAGGCTTAAGTACTTTATCTGAGAATTTTTATCTTTTATTAATAAGTAGTAGGAACTCTGTAACTAAAGCTTGCTAAGTCTGTGGAAAGAGAGAGTGTTTGGGAGCCAATTTGCTATAAATTTTATGAACTATAGAAATGTTGATTGCAATTTTTGTTTTTCCTTCAAATCTGAAACCAGATGAGTCGTGGTGGTATTGAGGGGTTGCAATTTTATCTACCCAGCATTCCTTCCCTTTGGGAAAACGCCCTTCTCCATCCCATGTGACTGGTGAAGCTGTCAGTCATGTGACTCCACTTTCCCTAATGCACATGAGCATGTGACTCAGGCTGGCCACTCAAAGCCCACCTTCATTGACGCAGTCCAGGCGTGGTCACCTCACCCAAGCTGGCTCCTGAGTTCTATATGGGACTGACATCCATGTAGGGGAAAAGACGTCCCCTGTCTCTTTGGGGATTTGAGCATATTGTCTTTGGCAGCTCATTCAAGCAAATGAGCAGGTAGGGGATAGAATAGTGTCCCTCTAAAATTTAGTCCACCTGGAACCTCGGTCTGACCTTATTTGGAAATAGGGTTCCGGCAGATGTAATTAGTTAAGGATCTTGAGATGAACCCTTCCTGGATTTAGGATGGGCTCTTTATACAATGACTGGTGTCCTAATAAGAAAAAGAAGGGCCACAGAGATTGGAGTGACGTGTCTGCAACTAAGGAGTGCCAGGCGTTGCTGGCAACACCAGGAGGAAGCTGGGGACACTCTTGGGGCAGTTTCTCCATAAAGCCCCCAGAAGGCACCAGTCCTGCCACACCTTGTTTGTTTGTTTGTTTGTTTGTTTGTTTGTTTGTTGAGACAGAGTCTCACTCTGTCACCCAGGCTGGAGAGCAGTGGTGCGACCTCGGCTCACTGCAACCTCCACCCCCTACGTTCAAGTGATTCTCCAGCCTCAGCCTCTTGAGTAGCTGGGATTACAGGCACCCGCCACCGCACCCGCCTCATTTTTCTATTTTTAATAGAGATGGGGTTTCACCATGTTGGCCAAGCTGGTCTCAAACTCCCTACTTCAGGTGATCTGCCCGCCTTGGCCTCCCAAGTACTAGGATGACAAGCATGAGCTACTGCACCCGGCCAACACCTTGATTTTGGATTTCTGGCCTCCTGAACTGTGTGAGGATCCATTTCTGTTGTTTGAAGGCACTCAGGTGATGGTAGTTTTTATGGCAGTCCTAGGGCACTAATACAGATTGGTTCACAAAACTCCAGGAAGAGTTGGTGAAAATGGGCCTCAGAGAAGGCAGGAAGCAGAAAAGCCCCGGGGGCCCAGCAAGGGCAGGGGGACCTTGGGTCTGATGCTCTTCCGAGTGACCCAGTTCCCAGCTCTTTCAGGCTCAGTCTCTCAATTCAAATAAAATGAGAGAAAAGTCTGGCCCAGCTTATGTCAGATGCCTTCTCTTGGTCACATCACCGTGGCCCAAAAGAAAGGCATCTTCCAAAATTGAACTCGTCAGGACCCACTACTTGTGGATAGGGAAATAGTTCGCAGAAAAGCAGATCTTTGGGAGCTCAGTATTTATAAACTTATCTCACACACGCCCATCAAGCACCAGAAGACTGAGACCAGTGGCTTCTAAATCTGCCCAGTCACCACAGTCCCCAGGGAGCTTCTGCAGCTCTCACTGGGCCTATTCCAGATTTACAGGTAATCTATAGAAATCAGAATCTTTAGAAATCTGGCCTAGGATTTTTTTTTTTTTCTCCAAAAACTCATAGGTGATTATGATGAGCCGTAGAAATACCGGGCTAGGGAATGCCTTAGTCAGTTCAAGCCGCTATACCAAAGGACCATAGACTGGGTGGCTTGTAAGTAACAAAAAAGTGTTTCTCACCATTCTGGAGACCGGAAGTCTGAGATCAAGGTACCCAACCCATGGCTGGGTTCCTATGCGGGCTCTGTTCTGGGTGCAGGCTGCCGACTTTTTACTGTATCTTCACTTGGCAGAAAGAAGGCGAGGGAGCTCTCTGGGGTGTTTTCTATAATGACACTAATCCCATTCATAAGGGCTCTACTCTCATGACCTAATCACCTCCCAGAGGCCCCACCTCCAAACACCATCACATTGGGGGTTAAGATTTTAATATATGAATTTTGGGGAACACAACATATAGTCCATAAGAGGAATTACGTAAGATTTCTGGTTAAGTAAAATTAATGGGAGCTGTGACTTGAGCTGGGTTATAAAGGAAGCATAGGACTTTGCTCACACAGAGGAACAAACTCCTACCAGATCCTTTAAAAGATTCTAGGGGTCTTCATAAAGTCCTCATAAATTAAACAGAAGTACATAAAAGTAGCTGCAAATGAAACAAGTGGGTGTGTAAGAAGATGTTTAGTGTTTTCCTGTATGGGTTTGTCTTTGAATTTATTAGTTCCCATCATGTTATGACGAGTTTAATGAATCGGCCAATTTTTCCCTGTTTCAAGGAAAACTGTGTAATAACCTGAAAGGAATCAGGGCACAGGCATCTTTGAATTCAGAGGCTTTAATGGAACACAGTGAACTCTGTCTCAGAGCATCTGGATTTGAGTCAACAATTTATAATGGAAATACTGACATTCCACCAGTAACTAGGAACATAGTTTATTTCAATATCTCTGCCAACAATTTCTTATTAATTTCTGATTTGGAAAGATTTTCATTCCTCACTCTAATCAAAAGTGGTTGGGTACTTATCTGTATATATTACTCTACTGATAGTGATATGGGAGGGGCCAGGGAAGTGCTGGGTAGAGAAGGTCAGGGTCCCTGGCGAGGGCTCCACCCTTGGGCCTGTGCCCACAGACATAACTGAGAACAGGCTCTCCTGTTTTTGCACCCAAATGTTGCATTTTCCAAGACCACTCTGGCCTGACACGCCCCCCAGCCTGTGCCCATAGAAGCCCGAGACCTTAGCAGGCACAGACACAAGTGGCTGGACATGGAGAGGAGCAGAGGAACACACCAGCAGACACTGGCAGACCAGTGACAGCGGAATGACATGGACACTGAGGGAAATTTGGCTGGGGGCAGTCAGAATTCTGAGAGTCTGGCCGCTGGGTGGCCCAACTCCAGGAGAAGATCACCTTCCCACTCCATCCCACTTTCGGCTCCCCATCCATCTGGCTGAGAGCACCTTGCACTCATCCTTTGAGCTCACGTGTGATATGATTTTTCCAGCCCACTCGGCAAGAACTCAGGATGCAGGAAGCCCTCTGCCCTTTTGATAAGGCAGAGGGTCTATCAAGCTGATTAATGCACGCCGTCTGCAGACAGCAAAGCGGAAAGAGCGCACTGTAATGCACACCCACTTGGGCTTCAGGAGTCATAAACACTCACCCCTAGACGCTGCCATGGGGTTGAAGCCCAAAAACGCTCCCCTCGACCTCTGCACCTGCCTGTCTGCATGCTGCCCTTAGGGGTTTGTGCATCAGGGCATGTAAGAATCGAGCCACACGCGCTGTGGGAGAAATAAGGGGACTCACCCATTTCAATAGGTAAACTGAAAGCCTAGCTATGTTCTTTCTAAATATTTGTATTCCAGAAGGTGGAGTTCTGTAAACCTTACGTATGCACTCTCATAGACACACACGCACACACACCCTGCTTCCCAAGGTCTCCATTTAGAATGAAGGACACTTCTAGCCAGTCTCATCTCTATGTAACACTTAATAAACTACTTGCTGTGAATAATATGGAATTTAAGATTTTTGCAAAGTAGAGAGCCTTGAAAGCCCTTGGGAACTTAACCTGAAAGCAAGAGAGGAGTTAGAATGTTATCTTAAAATGGAGTGGACCAGTGGTGGATAGTGACCAAACACTTTGTAGCCACTTACTATATGGCAGGTATTATTTTAAGTGCTTTTGTTAACTTGCTTAATCTTCACAACGGACTTATTAGGTAGGTTTTACTATTATCACCATTTAACAGATGAGGAAACTGTGATTCGTGGAGATTACTTAAGGTACCAAAGTCACACAGCTCCTAAGTCGTAGTGCTTGAGTTTACACCCGGGCCCTTTCACTCTGCAGTATGGTATAACAAGAAATATATTTGGCCACACGCGGTGGCTCACGCCTGTAATCCCAGCACTTTGGGAAGCCGAGGTGGGTAGATCATGAGGTCAGGAGTTCAACACCAGTCTGAACAACATGGTGAAACCCTGTCCCTACTAAAAATACAAAAATTAGCCAGGACTGATGGTGTGCACCTGTAATCCCAGCTACTTGAGAGGCTGAGGCTGGAGAATTGCTTGGACCCAGAAGGTGGAGGTTGCAGTGAGCTTAGATCACACCACTGCACTCCAGCCTGGGTAATGGAGAAAGAGAAAGACTCCATCTCAAATAAAAAAAAGTATGTGTGTATATATATATATATATATATGTGTCTCTGTGTGTGTGTGTGTGTGTGTGTGTGTGTGTGTGTGTGTGTGTGTATGTGTGTATGTGTATGTATATATTCGTCTCAGGTTTCTGCAACAAAGCTCTTAAAACCCTTGGAATTTCCTGAATGATAGGAATGGCTTTTGTCTGTTCTAGAGTCCCTTTCTAGCAACCTTTAAGTTATGCAAATGAGGTGACGTAAGGTGGGGCCCCTTAATAGCCTTAGGATGGAATTGGTAACCAGAAAGACAGAGTGATTCGGAGGTCATAACTTTCAGCCCCACTCACTGGAAACTGAAGACTCTTAAACCAAAGTTGATGAACTTCCAGGGTGTTGAGCACACGGATGTGCTGAGCTGTGGAATCGGACACTAACTACTGAAGTTAGTGTCAGAATGGAATTGAATTGTAGGAAACCCAGTTGGTATCCTGAGAATTAGAGAAGTAGTTGGTGTTGGAAAACACATGCGAGCAGCCTATGCTCTATTCCCCTCTCCAGTGGTGATGGTTAACTCTGTGAAAATGGATGCTATTCCTCAAGCATAGAAAGGAAGAGGGCCGGGGATGGGGGCTCATGCTTGTTCTCCCAGCACTGTGAGAGGCCAAGGCGGGTGGATCACCTGAGGTCAGGAGTTCAAGACCAGCCTGGCCAATGTGGTGAAACCCTGCCTCTACTAGAAATACAAAATATTAGCTGGGTGTGGTGGTGGGCGCCTGTAATCCCAGTTACTTGGGAGGCTGAGGCAGGAGAATCGCTTAAACCTGGGGGGCAATGGTTGCAGTGAGCCAAGATTACGCCATTGCACTCCAGCCTGGGCAACAAGAGCAAAACTCCATCTCAAAAAAACAAAACCAAACCAAACAAAAAAAAGAACTCTGCCACCACCATGTCAGAGAAACCACAAGAACAATACATGTCAGACATCAGATGCTTGCTAGCCTTCGAGACAAAGAAGGTCTGCATGAATGTCTTTCTGGACTTTGGGGATCTTTAGGGACTTTCAGGAATACAGGTTCTGAAAGGGACCAAAGCCAGGATTCAGAGTATAGAGGATTTAAGTGAGAACCAGCAGTAGGGAAGCAGAGATGGCAATTACAGAAGACTTGTCTTTTAGAAATTTTGCTGGAAATGCTGGAAACCATTAGCAAAGCATGAAGTCATCGTATGTTTGCTTGTATGAATAGGAAAGACACAGTAGATACTCAGTGAACTCACAAATGAATGAAGATAATAACTAACATTTATTTTGTGTTTTCTAGGTGTCAGGTATTAGTCTAAACACTTAAAGTGATTTAGCTCATTTATTATTTCCAACAATCCTATATGAAGTAGTGTTACATCCCATTTATACTAAGAAAACAGAGGCACAGAAAATTTAGGTCACTTGGCCGTTTGTTTTCAAGGTTCACGCTACTGCCTGTAATGGTTTTAAGATCAGAGACAAAGCTTTAACGGGGTTTTTTTTTTAAATAAATCTATAGTAAATTGCATTAATCTTCATTAATGATTTTATCTATTATCCAAGGAATGATTATGACAATGAAAACAGGAATAAACCCATACAGATTTATACAATTAAAGAGTTTTTTTTAGTTTTTTTGAGACAGGGTCTCTCCCTGTCGCCCAGGTTGGAGTGCAGTGGAGTGATCTCAGCTCACTGCAATCTCCACCTCCTGGTTCAAGTGATTCTCCTGCCTCAGTCTGCCATGTAGCTGGGATTGCAGGCATGTGCCACCATGCCTAGCTAATTTTTGTATTTTTTTTTTTTTTTAGAGAAGGTCTCACTCTGTTGCCCAGCCTGGAGTGCAGTGGTGCTATCTCAGCTCACTGCAACCTCTGTTTCTCTGGTTCAAGCAATTCTCGTGTCTCAGCCTCCTGAGTAACTGGGATTACAGGCACGTGCCACCACACTCAGCTAATTTTTGTATTTTTAGTAAAGATGGGGTTTTGCCATGATGGCCAGTTTGGTCTCGAACTCCTGACTTCAAATGATCTGCCTGCCTCAGCCTCCCAAAGTGCTGGGATTACAGTCCTGAGCCACTGTGCCTGGCTAAAGAGCATTATTTGAACAACTCTTTCTCACCTGCATATCCACAGCACCCGGCTCCATGCACCATGCGCATAATGGGATCATAAATATATTTGTTGAAGAATAAATCAATAACCCCAAACCATAAATTATTATGATCAGATCGGTAATATTTGTTAATGCAAATATAATTTTTAATAATGATAAAAAGACACAGTGAAAGAAAAAATAGCTATTTTAGAAAAATGTATTTCATATGCTCTTGTTTCATTTTTCATATAAAGATTGCTTCTTTTTAAAAACTTCCCAGCCCCAAATCAGTTCTTTCCTTTTCCTCTCTTTAAGAGTTCTTAGGGGTGTTTTTGTTGTTATTGGTTTGGTTTTCTTTGTAGTTTTTTGTTTTAATGATCTATGTTGCTGAAACAGCAGAGGGAGCTAAAATCAATGAACTAAGGTTGCTGCCGTCATCATTAACGCTCCCAGGCACGAGGATCTGAAAATTAGACACATCACCTTTCCACTCCACCTGAAGCATGGCTTGAACAGAGAGTAGTAGGGCACCCCTCACCTAGAAGGTAGCAGAGTCATAGTACTCTGCTATTCGGCGATAGACCTGAAACACTGCGTCCTGTGTTGAGAAAGCCTAGTCATTCAAGAACACATAACAGAGGAGGTCAGTGGGATCTGACTACTAGGACTGCAAATCCTCAGACTAAATCTCAGCCCTCTGGGACAGAAGTTAAGCCCAGAGGCCTCTGTAGAGTGATATGTCACCTCCAGCAGATGCAGGCCATTTTGGCAGTGGTCAAGTTGGGAAGAGAGTACATGGATAGTCCATTTACATGTGATGTAATTACTGATATATTTGGGAGTAAATTTATCTATCTGTCCCATCTGTTTTATTTTATGTGTGTGTGTGTGTGTGTGTGTGTGTGTATTTGAGACAGAGTCGTGCTCTGTCACCCAGGCTGGAGTGCAATGGCACCATCTCAGCTCACTGCAACTTTCACCACCCAGGTTCAAGCAATTCTCCTGCCTCAGCCTACCAAGTAGCTGGGATTACAGGCACCAGCCACCATGCCCAGCTAATTTTTTTTGTATTTTCAGTAGAGATGGGGTTTCACCATGTTGTCCAGGCTGGTCTTGAACTCCTGACCTCAGGTGATCCACCTCCCTCGGCCTCCCAAAGTGCTGAGATTATAGGCGTCAGCCACCATGCCTGGCCTATTATGTATTTTTTGTGTTGGTTAAACAGGAGGTTGAAATTATGTTCCATGTCATTCAATTTAAGAAACAATAGGACTATATGATATGTTTTAGAGAAATTTCCATCAAAATTGATACAAATTAACATGTCAGAGCTTAAAATAAGCTTCAGGTATTTGGAGAATGGTGGCGTGTGCCCTATCTCATCCCTGGCATTGCTGCTGAGTCAATGAGATGTTGCTCTCTGCTCACTAGTCTTACTTCTCTGCTTACTAGTTCACATGCCTGTTTCCTAAAAGGAGCATGGCCAAAGTCACACAGTGGGTCTCTGGTGGAATAGGCGCTAGATCTTCAGCGTTTTGATTTTCCATCGACTGCTCCAGACACTACACAATCCAGGAGCATACCGAGCCTTTTTGCCTGCTCTATCCGAGAGAGTTACCAGCATTGTGTGTCAGTGCATGGCTGCAATGCAGAAGGTGGCAGTGCATTCGCTCTTATTAATATGCTGAAAATATTTGCTCCCTGACATCTGTCATTTTGCATAACTATGAACACAAACCGCAGACACCATCTGGGACATCAGGGCAAAGGGAAGTGTGGCTGTTTGAAATTCCTTTCCAATTTAATTTCATAGTTTTAAAGAGCCCTGTTTTCTTCCATGATAATTATAGGGAAAATAATTAACAATTATCCTCTGAGTGATAAAATTACTACAAATTAAGAAACAGTTATGAATACAATTTACAAATAATTATGTGACAGGAGCATAAAAGTGCAAAACTAATGATATAAAATTAATTAAAGCTATTGAGAGATAATTTTTTCTATTTATTGGTTTTGGTTCCTTATGGGCAGACTGTTCCAAGATGACTTACAACAACTACAATTATAATTCAGAAGGATATCTGAAGAGTGTGCTCACAAATATGTATGGTAAATGTGTTGGGTGTCATTGCTAGTGGCACACAGCTAGAGGTCTCAGCAGGACCTCTAGAGAAACAGAGCTATCTTAATACAAAGTGTTAAGACAATTGAAAGGAACATGAAGTACGGGGATGAATATGATGATATTCATTCACTAGACCAGTATTTCCTCACTGGGAGTTTTTGTTTTTTGAGACAGTTTCACTCTATCACCCAGGCTGGAGTGCAGTGGCATGATCTCGGCTCACTGCAATCTCTGCCTCCCAGGTTCAAGCAAGGCTCCTGCCTCAGCCTCCAAAGTAGCTGGGACTACAGGCATGAGCTACCACGCCCAAATAATTCTTTATATTTTAGTAGAGACAGGCTTTCACCATGTTGGCCAGGCTGATCTTGAACTCCTGACCTTGTGATCCACCAGGCCTCGGTCTCTCAAAATGCTGGGATTACAGGCATGAGCCACCACACCCGACCACCTTACTGGGAGTTTATGTCAGCAAAAGTAGCAGAGTGAGGAACTCTGAAAATTCTTTCTTCCATAGAAAGCAATGAGAAAATGGCAAAAATGAATACAAGCAACTTTTCTCAGAAATCTGAAAATTAAAGTGTTGTAGCCATCCAAGGAGCATTTACTCAAGAAAATGGCTGAATCTTGGTAAGAGCAACTAGCTTTACGGCATTTTTACTTGTCCTATTCCTATTCCCCTTTCTCTGGCTTTGTATTAGCCTTGAAAACAGCCTCCCAATCACAGTGAAAACCAGCAGCTTGGCAGCCACCAGAGGAGACAAAGTGGGTTAGGGTTCTTCAAGGGCTTATTCCTTAAGAACTGTCATTGTTTCACCTGCTGGGTGGTTCCCTGAGAGACCCTACTAACAAGACTGTCTTTATTTGACCTGACTCTGAGCTCACCTGATGCCCTGGGGACATTTGTCAAAAACACTTAAAACCATTGTTTAACTTTGCAGCCTCCCAAAGCAGTGGATAACAGTTGGGGCAAATAATAGGCTGGTCAAAACATTTAAAAGGAAAAGCTGGGGAGCGAAATGTCAATGGGGCTTTGAAAAGCTCCTGCATATTCCTGGGAACCTACAAGGCCACGTTGGGCTGTGCACATGCCCAGCATTGTCTGCATGCTCAAGAAACATCTGAGAAGGCCCTCAGCTCTGACCTCTGCTGGCCTCAAACCTCTGCACAATGAGGAAGTGAAGGCTAGGAGAGTTGTCAGCTGCCTGACTGAGTCCTAAAGGTGTGCCCAACATACACAGACGGCCCACTGGCAAAAACCAACAGGCTTATTGGTTTCAGGTGTCTAAGGAAGTAGCTCTGTAATCATTAGCTGACTAGTAAGCTCACTAAGCAGGAATTTCAGTGGCCACACACAACAAAGAATACTTTATTCTTTGTTCATTCAGAGAAGTCACTAAACAAACAAGCAAACAACAAAAATATACACAAAACCAGTAACGACAAACTCTAGGGAGGGAGAGAATCTGATTTCCAGAGTTGCCATGTTGTGTTATTTGAAATGTAATCTTTGTTTTTTGAGACAGAGTCTCACTCCATCAGGCATCAGGCTGGAGTGCAGTGGCGCGATCTTGGCTCACTGCAATCTCTGCCTCCCGGGTTCAAGCAATTCTCCAGCCTCAGCCTCCAGAGTAGCTGGAACTACAGGTGCATGCCACCACGCCCAGCTAATTTTTTTTTAATTTTTGGTAGAGATGGATTTCACCATGTTGGCCAGGATGGTCTCAATCTCTTGACCTCGTGATCTGCCCACCTCGGCCTCCCAAAGTGCTGGGATTACAGGCGTGAGCCACTGTACCCGGTCTTTTTTTTTTTTTTTTTTTTTTTAATTTAAATTCCGTCTCCAGAGAGACTGTCGAAAATTGCCAAAGCCGACTATAATTCAAGTTGTCATGGTGGGGCATTGGGAAAAGTTTTCAATTAGCAATAATCGTGCCTTGGATAAACCTCATTGGCTACAATACTGCCATTGCACAAAGCTTGAAATGTAGTTTTCAGCAAACATTGTAAGACATGCTATTTTAGTCCATGCTGTCATTGTTTGCTGCTGTAACAGAATATTTGAGACTAGGTGACTAGTAATGAACAGAAATTTACTTGGCTAATGGTTTTAGAGGATGGAAAGTCCAAAGCATGGTGATAGCATCTGGTAAGGGACTTTATACTGTGTTAGCCTGTGGCAGAAGGCAGAAGGGCAAGGGAGAGTGAGAATAAGAGAGCGAGAGGGGGCCAAACTCACTTTGATAACAAACTCACCTTCATCATAACGGACCCACTCCCATTACAATGATGTTAATCCATTCGTGAGGGCAAAGTCCTCATGACCTGATCACTTCTTAAAGTTCCCACCTTTCAACACTGTTGCATTGGAGATTAAGTTTCCAACACATACATTTGAGAGGACACATTCAAACCACAGCACATGCCAAGAAACAAGAAAGTATGACTCATGTGCAAGAAGAAAGCAATCAATGAAATTGTCCACCAGAAAGCCCAGATGTTTAACTTACTAAAAATACTTTAAGTCAGCTATTTAAAATATGTCCTCAACAACTAAAGGAAAGCATGTCTAAAGAACTAAAGGAAAGGATGAGAGTGATGTCTCACAAACTAGAGAGTATCAGTAGATATAAATTACTTTTTTAAAAGAAACAAATAGAAATCCTGGAGTTAAAATTTACAGTAACTAAAATGAAAAAGTCATTAGATTGTCTCAACAGCAAATTTGAGACAGAAGGAAGAATCACCAAACTAAAGGTTGGTTAGTTGAGACTATCCAGTCTAAGAAACATACAGATGCCCAGAAAACCCTAAACCACAAGATGGCAAAGAGACAAAAGCAGCCGATCCACCAGCTGAGAATTCGTCCGCTGCCAAGGCTGAGCAGGGCAGGGCTGAGGAAATGCCGGTTTACCATCTCTACCTTCATCCGGTTTGGTCATCCAGCAAGGTGAAGTAACAAATTCCAGCAATAAGAAATGAACAAAAGATTGGAGCTGAAGACCTTAAGTGATTGTTTTTTGCCCATTGACCAGATAAATAGAACCGTCTGCATTATCTATGCAGCATGGGGTTTTTATTATATTTACCTAAAGATGTCTCTTTTTAGTAATAACAAATGTGTTTTTTTTTAAAGCCTGGTTTTTCTCAATACGCCTTTAAAGGTTTTTAAATTGTTTCATAGCTGGTCAAATTGAGATTTTTAAGAACTCCATTTTTAATTTGTAATAAAAGTTTACAACTTGATTTTTTCAAAAAAGTCAACAAACTGCAAGCACCTGTTAATAAAGGTCTTAAATTAAAAAAAAAATTGAAGAAAAATGAATAAAACCTCAGTGATATGTAGAACATCATCAAGCATACTGACATATACATAATAGGAATCTCAGAAGGTGAAAAGAGAGAAAAAAGGGAAGAAAAATTATTTGAAGACATATGGCTGAAAACTTCCCAAATCTGGTGAAAAACATTCATCTTGGCCAGGCTCGGTGGCTAACGCCTGTAATCCCAGCACTTTGGGAGGCCAAGGCGGGTGGATCACCTGAGGTTGGGAGTTTGAGACCAGCCTGACCCAACATGAAGAAACCCCATCTCTACTAAAAATACAAAATTAGCCGGGCATGATGGTGCATGCCTGTAATCTCAGCTACCCGAGAGGCTGAGGCAGGAGAATCACTTGAACTCAGGAGGTGGAGGTTGTGGTGAGCTGAGACCATGCCATTGCACTCCAGCCTGGGCAACAAGAGCAAAAAATTCATCTATGTATCCAGGAAGCTTAATGAACCCTGAGTAGAATAAACTCAAAGGGATGCACACTTAGACACATGGTAAATATCAAAAGTGAAGATAGAAAATCTTAAAAATAAGAAAGAAGCAACTATGACATTCAAGAATTTCTCAATAAAATTAAAAGCTGATTTATCATCAAAAACCATGGGTAGTAGAGGCAGTAGAATGTTATATTCAATGTACTGAGAGAAAAAGACTCATTTAATAATTTTTTTTTTCTGAGACAGAGTTTCACTCTTCTTGCCCAGGCGGGATTGCAATGGCTCAATCTCAGCTCATTGCAACCACATGTGTTTCCCTGGATCATGCCAACTTGGAGGGCACAGTGGAGTCACAGTGTCAGAATCAGAACAGTGGCCCCTGATCTGCTGTGTGTATCATCGTATTGCTGGACATTTCTGGGTTCAGGAAGGCTGTGGAGTGTATTTTCACAGGGGTGTTTTATGAAGACATTCTTTTCCCTCTATCACTAGCCCTCCTGGAATAAATCTTCCCCCAACTACACCATCTCCTCTCTCTCCGCCTCCAGTGTTTTACCCTGGTGAGGTCCTTAAGCTGTCTTACCTTTATTGGCAGTTCTGTATAGAAATTCTAAGATATAGCTTTTTATGTAACTAACTGCTTTTTGTGCTTGTTATGAGTAAATATTTTGGAGTCAGAATGCCTATGTTTGAATTCCTTTTCTACAATTTAATGGCTGGGCATTCCTCCTCTGACAACCTGTTTAATCTCTCTGTCTCCACTTTTTTATTTGTACAGGGGAGATAAGAAAAATTACTGCATTTTGTGATTGTTAAAAGAATGAAATGAGATAATACACATAAAAGCTTAGCACAATGCCTAGCCCATATTAAACACACACTGTAAATGAAGGAAGTAGCGGTGGTGATTACAGCAAAATTTTCCTAAGACTCCAAGACATCCAAAGGAGGCTGAACAGAAACTAACCTGTTGTCAGCTGCATCCATCTTCAGCCTGGCATCTTGGATCTTGCCTAAGCTATGCACAGATTTCTTCCTCCTCTGGTTAGGCTCCTTTCCCCTTTACAGCAGTCCCTGTTAGAAGGAATGACCCTCATCAGTAGGGAGCTCAGGGGTCTCAGTACTAGATTCCCTCTCTCAAAGGCTGTGGTCCCTGGGCCAGGAGTCACCTGAGTCTCTTGTCAAAATAGGTGGGAAGTGTGGCCTGCTCTGCCATTTCCCAGTCACACTCATTCTGGTGTAAACTCACTTTGAGACTGCAGTCTAGGCACTCACTCTGGGGGGCCTATCACAGCCCTATCCTTTATCCATTTGATTTTGGAGTCCATACAAAGGTGTGGGAATCTACATCCCTCCTACAATATTACATGTTTTTGGATTACAGTCATTAAAATTGATTTATTTTGAAACATTTGAGAGGTTTAGGATGCTCTTTGGGAACATACAACAATACAACTTCAAATCCCTAAAAAGAATTCAAAATGAGTTTAATGCATCAGGTCTTAAAAAAAAAAACCACCAAAATTTTCCTTACTGTATAGTTTTCTGCGTGATGGTCTATACGCATTATAACTTCCTGAAGTAAAATATGAAATGTCTGCAGTTGTGATTTATTATTTTCTTCTTTAAAATTATTTTTACTTGTTATATTTTTGGAAATACAGACTTTTAAAAAAATTAGATTTATTGATCTAAAATTTATATACAGAAAATTTCACCTTTGTGAAAATCTGGCATTCCATGGTATGGGTGTGCTATAGTTTATTTATCCACTCACCTACTGAAGAACATTTTGGTTGCTTTCCAGTTTGGGCAGTTACGAATAAAGTTGTTATAAACATCTACGGGTAGATTTTTTTTTTTTTTTTGAGATGGAGTCTCTGTCTTCCTGGCTGGAGTGCAGTGGTGTGATCTCCATTCACTGCAAACTCCACTTTCCAGGTTCAAGTGATTCTCATGCCTCAGCCTCCTGAGTAGCTGGGATTGCAGGCTCCCATCACCACGCCCAGCTAATTTTTGTATTTTTAGTAGAGACAGGGTTTCACTATGTTGGCCAGGCTGGTCTCGAACTCCTGACCTCAGGTGATCCAGCTGCCTGAGCCTCCCAAAGTGCTGGGATTACAGGCGTGAGCCACCTCACCTGGCCTTGAGTAATACTTTAACTTTTATTTGAGAAGGACAAAACTTTCTGGGGTTAAGAGTATTTATGAGCTGTGACAGCTTGGGGAAAAATTTCTGGTAAATTATTTTGAAATTCGCATTTTAGCACATCTAGGGATGATGATTTTCACAGAATGATTTTTCTTAAAAAGACCTACCTCTTCATACAAATCAATTTTGTTTAAATCTGAATGTGATTTTAAATGTAAATTTAGGCCAGGCACGGTGGCTCATGCCTGTAATCCCAGCACTTTGGGAGGCTAAGGCAGGACGATTACTTTAGGCCAGGAGCTCAAGACCAGCTTGGGTAACATAGAGAGACCCCATCTCTACAATAAATTAAAGAAATTAGCTGAGCGTGGTGATGCACTCCTGTGGTCCCAGCTACTTGGGAGGCTGAGGTAGCTGGGAGCACAGGAATGTATCATCATGTACTGAACAAAACACTGCACAGTCACTTGAGCCCAGGAGGTAGAAGCTGCAATGAGCCACGACAGTGCCACTACACTCCAGTCTGGGTGACACAGCAAAATCCCATCTCAAAAACAAAAAGCAAATAAATAAATGTAAATTTATACACTGGCATTTTGAGGTTTCCTCTGACATTTCCTGTAATTTGTACAGATCATTTGAAATTGCATTCATAAATTTCATATAATTTAAACACTTGTGTATGCATTTTGTAGTTATATTTTTACATGGAAAAATTTAATTTTAAAATGTCTTTCTCATTAATTATTGGCTTATTTGAAGTTTCTTATGAAAACAGTTGAATGCAATGACTTTGAATTTCTAAGCCTGTGCATATTTGCTTGGTAGTGTTCAGTAGTTTAAAAAACTGGAGAGTCCACACTCCGAAAATTCTAATAGCTTCCTGGTATGCTTTATTGCAATACCCATGTGTATTCTTTTCTTTTGTAATAATTTACTGACAAAGTTGACTGCCCAGTCACCTGCAGTTCCTGTCCCAGGGCTCAGGCCAGAGAGTTTGCATTTGTGCGGACGCTGCAGGGATGGGCTCTGGAGACAGAGAGGCAAGCGGCTCCCCATCTCCTTGTCCTGGTGCTGTCCCCATGCGAAGCCCCTCGTTTTCTCATGGCTGCAGTCACTGCCACCATCACCACTGCTGCAGCAGCCCCTGTTGTCAACACTGATTAAGGCCCAGGTCCTGACCTGGCTACCTGGGGACTCCACAGTGTCCCTGGCTGCCTGGTCATTGTTCAGGGCCTGGACGCTTGGCATATCTCCACTGTGCACAGGGAAGCTCCATTGCCCCAGTAGACTTCACTGCCAAAACACACATGAAAAAGATAAAATTAAACGTTTTGGCTGGGTGCAGTGGCTCATGCCTGTAATCCCAGCACTTTGGGAGGCCGAGGCGGGCAAATTGCTTGAGGTCAAACGTTCCAGACCAACCTGGCCAACATGGTGAAACCCCATCTCTACTAAATACAAAAATTAGCCGGGCGTGGTGGCAGGTGCCTGTAGTCCCGGCTACTTGGGAGGCTAAGGCGGGAGAACTGCTTGAACCTGGGAGGCAGAGGTTGCAGTGAGCTGAGATGGCACCACTGCATTCCAGTCCGGGTAACAGAGCAAAACTCTGTCTCAAAATTAATTAATTAATTAAGGTAAACTAAATTAAAAATTTTAAGATAGTGACAATAGAGCATTAAACTAAGTATTATGCCAAGTAAAAGAAGCCAGTCACAGAAGACCATATATAGTACGATTCCATTTATATGAAACCAAAGTCACACACTCGTGAAGCCAGCCCAGGTTTTCACTCACATTTCCCAACTGTGGGGCCACCTCCCATCAATAGCACCTGAGGGCCACTGGGGATGGTGGCAGGGGTCTTTTACCCTGTGCACCCTCAACTGCTGTCACCCTGGGCGTCACCCCACCTCCTCCATAGACTCCTACATGTGGCAGGAAGTCCTTGAGCAGTGCCCTGACTGTCTCCTCCACGGACGAGTTTCAATACGATTGTTCCACAATGCCGATGTCAATGGGCCCTTCCAATCCAGCAGACCCTTCCAATTAATAACCTCCCTGATTCCCATCACTGAGCTGCCCGTTTTGCCAGCTAAAAGACAGATATCCTTGCAGGAATGGGACCACTCTTCTCTCTCCACACAAGACCCCTCACCTATCCTCCTTGCTGCGGGTGATGTCTGGAAAGTCAAGTTACAGACAGCATTGAAGAGATCACATTCAGAATGCAGGGTGTGGGTTCATTCCCATGTGAGACCCCTTGGAATTGGGCCTCACCATATGGTGAGCTTGGGCCCGGACACAGTTTCCCGTTGGAGGCAGTCGAGCTGTGGGAAAGTAGGAACTGCAGGTAAAGGAATTATAAAAAGAACTTTGTGAGACTGTGATGTGGCCTGCATGTGGTCTGACAGGACAATGTGTTCAGTTTCTGTATCTGATTTATGACTTTGTTTACCCACTATTGGGTCCTGT
>CAUYQU010039247.1:0-71168 GCA_963574635.1 Cheracebus regulus | reverse complement strand
TGGAAGTAAATCACTCCCCAGCAATTGCATAGCATTTCACAGGTTTAAATAAAATATTGGTTGGCTGCTTATTTGTTATTTTCATCCCCTATTCTTTCCTGTCTCCATTGTTAAGCACAATTATTGGCATAAAAGAGGTTTTTAATACCCATTTTTAGACTGCATTGTAGCCTGGGCAATAAAACAAGAATCCCAATCTCTCTCCCTCTTTCTCGTCCTCTTTCTTTCTCTCTTTCATTCTTTTTTTTCTTTCTTTTGCTGTTTCTTTTTTTCTTTTTCGTTTTCTCTTTAAAAAAATAAAAATAAAAATAAAAAATGAGTTACTTCTATTACCCAAGCTGGTTTACCACTGGCACTGCCCTCCATTCATTTCACTCACTCATTGTTACAATTCAACACTTCACTCACTTGCAGTTGGAAAATGTTGATGTAAAATGTGGCAGACATTTCCTGAACACACCAAAAATTTGACAACCAGCTCCCAGGGGAGTCGTTTCAAATCGCTCAACGTATTTGCCCACAACAGAACCCAGGGCCCTACATTCACGCCGCATCTCAGTGGTTATACATCTCTCCTTCGTGGATATTTGCCTGGGTACCGAAGCCACAGAATATGGGGCAGTTTGACGTCTGGCACTTCCTGCAAAGTAAAGATGCAGGCCTGGAAGAGCAGGGCAGGAGAGGAGGGAGGGGGGTGGTTTCAGACCCGCCAGTGAAGGAATCTGGGCTTTGGTTGCATAAATTCTGATCCTGGGGAGGGAGCCAAGTTAGTACAACTAGAGGGGAGGTCCTGACACAGGATGGAGGGAGCCGTAAGTCTCACGCCCAGAGCTGGGACTGTAGAAGCTGAGAAGGGCGGAGGACAGGAGAGGAGCCCAGGGATAAATGGAAGAAATAAGCAATCGGCATTTTCTTCCAGCCCAACAGTCATTTGGCAGGTCACTGCATCTAGGAATGGTTAGCCTGGTTTTCTCCCCCTTCAGAAGCACTCCAGAGTTTCTCAAATGATATTTCACAAAGTGCTCCTGAATAACAGCCACTCGGAACGCCTCCTGTTTCAAAAATCAATATCGTCTCTGTTTCCTTGAGACCACAAACCAGATGTCCACAGGCAGCTATTTGCAACCTCCTCTGAGGTTCCAAGTGCTTCTCCAGGTTCTGTCTTCCACGGTTTCTCCCTGTCTCCAATCTGTCTTCTCCTCCAGCCCCTACTGAAAGTGAGCATGCAGGTATGTTCTGCCTGTGCGCTGCTCCTCCCCTCTTCTTAGATTTAAACCACAAACCCACTACCTACAACAGGCAGGGCTGAGCAAAAGCATGAGTTGTAGAAGCAGCGGCTCTCAACCCACAACATGCATATGAATCATGAATGGCTATCGTGAAAATACAAGTTGTGATTCAGTGGGTCTGGGCTTGGAGCCTGGGCTCCTGTATTCAGACATGTGGCTGCTGATCTGTGGACCACACTTTGGATAGCACAGTTGTAGCTCGAAAGAAATTCACAGAAACCAGATCAGACGTGCCTTGTTACTCTAAGTTATCCCCTGGGACTTGAAAGGGGGGTGGGGGGAAGAAAAAGAAAAATCAAATGTGTGGATTTCATGTTAGTGCTGGTTTAATGTAAATGAACTTCAGTAGTAGCTATCCTTATCCTGTTATTTGAGGGTTATGGGTGTTACTTTGTGCATTTCGGGATTATGCTGATAGCAGAGGCAAATTTTGTGAAAGGACACTCAGTGTGGTAGGGTGGAAACTCGCACTAGCCTTGGAATCAGAAGACAGCGCTGTGAAGTGCAGCTGTTCCCATTACTATCTATGTGCACTACACATGCCACTGAACCATTTGAAAAATAGAAAGAAATCATAACTGCCCTACTTAACCTAAGACGGCTGCTTTAAAGATTGAACTGGATAATATATGAGAAATTTCAACCCACTTTCAAATGATAAAGTATTGAGAACTTCTCATTGGGTTCAGTGGAGGGCAAAACTAGCAAATATGGGATGCAAATTCCCTTCTTATGCAGAAAGAACTGCAAACATTTTCACTGGTCACATGTAGCACTGCTTTGTCCCACGTTGCATTTTAATATACTATGCTATTTTATTTTCCTTCTGCTCTTACAGCCAAAGGCCAAGTCCTTGCGTTATAATAACAGCCTCCATGTAAAATATAAATATGCAAAGTGATTGAAGATCCTGGCTCATTTTCTTTCTTTGTTTTTTTTTTTTTTTTTTTTTTTTGAGACAGAGTCTCCCTCTGTCACCCAGGCTGGAGTGCACTGGCACTATCTCAGTTCACTGCAACCTCCACCTCCTGGGTTCAAGCTATTCTCCTGCGTCAGCCTCCTGAGTAGCTGGGACTACAGGCTCATTCTGCCACACCTGGCTAATTTTTCGTATTTTTAGTAGAGACAGGGGTTTCACTGTATTGCCCAGGCTGGTTGTGAGCTCCTGAGCTCAGGTAATCCGCCTGCCTTGCCCTCCCAAAGTGCTGGGATTATAGGTGTGAGCCACCATGCCCGCCTCATTTTCTTAATATGGTAACAGTGAGATTTACATAAATCTGTTTAATTCAAGCTTGGCCATCTTTTCAGCTGAAACATCTCCAGAGAGTGGCCTTTCTGGGGAAAAAAAAAAAAAAAAAGGATTCACTTTAGCCTCATGTGAATTCCTTTCTCATGAGAGCCCTTAAGGAAATAACTGCCCAAAGCGTCCCAGCCCACACATCCAAGTGTTTCTCTTTGTTTAGTGGAGGATGACACATTCTTGAAAACCCCCAGGAGAAGGGAACGCGAAGGGGTTAATGTTTAGAACTGACCATCTGAAAAAGGAGCCCTGCTTAATAAGACTGAAGTCCGGTCCAAAATTATGTCTCTCTGAATGTAATAATCCCTGGATAAGCGTTTGCCAAAGGGACCAAGCTTCTGTGTCCAATTTGTATCACATTTAGACAAGTGATGCTAAAATCCTGGGCCTGTATATTACACAGTTACAGAAATGTGATTTTCATTATGCTATTACAGTGTTCGTTGTTACTACGCAGGCCATGCTCGCAGCAGATGTTCTACCCAGGAGCGCAGTTGCTGCTGCTGCTGCTGCTGCTGCCTTCTATGGCCACAATGTCATCCTCACCTCTCCTTTTTTTCTCAGTGCCACATTTGTCCTGCTAACACAGAGTTGTATCAGGGCTAACAGGAAGTGCTCCTCAGCCTCCTGGATTGTTTTTGATTGGGCTTGCCTTCTGGAAGAAACTGGACTCCGGCAAAGCCCAGCCTGGAAACAGAACACCCCCTCCCTGCTGTCATTAACCCTTTTCTCGGCAGGCAGCAATTCATGCAAATGCAAACCAGATGGGTCAGAGAGCCTTAGCAAGAGGAAAGCACATTTGTATACGCTCATATGGAAAATGAATAGGAGGTGTGTTTCATGCATTAGTCCTGTGTTCTGGGAAATCTGCATTGATCGTTATGTAATAGTGGAATTGGCTGGAGGCTCATACCTGGTGGGGGAAGAGGTCTTCACCCATCTTGGATAAAGCTGACCCCATGGATGATCCTAACAGCCTTTGGGACCAGGATGTTGCAGGTCAGACCAGGGTGGCCACAAATCAAAACTGTTGTTGATAATATCAGTCTAATCACTCAGCAACTATTTTTTTGGTGCGTATTCAGTGCAGAAGGGTCAACAGGCTTCAGAGAGGGTACAGTGCCAGAAGTTCAGGACAAAGTCAGAAAATATTACCTTCTCAGACTGAAGCTAATAAGAAGGAACATGAAATTGGAGCAATTAGCCATCTGTAGGGGAAAACTGCCTCTTGGCAATGTGTTACAGATGAGACTGGGGTGTTCCTTACATCTCCACCCAGGCGCCATATTGTCTCCATAGCCATTCAAGAAGAGTGAAATTTAAGAAATACAAGGCATCAGGCCGGGTGCGGTGGTGGCTCATGCCTGTAATCTCAGCACTTTGGGAGGCCGAGGTGGGCAGATCACAAGGTCAAGAGATCGAGACTAGCCTGGCCAACATTGTGAAACCCCGTCCCTGCTAAAAGTACAAAAATTAGCCAGGTGTGGTGGCACGCACCTGTAGTCTCAGCTACCCGGGAGGCTGAGGCAGGAGAATTGCTTGAACCTGGGAGGTGGAAGACTCAGTGAGCTGAGATTGTGCCACAGCACTCCCGCCTGGCAATAGAGTGACACTCTGTCTCAAAGGAAGAAAGAGAGAAAGAAAAGAAAAGAAAAGGGAGGGATGGAAGGAAAGAGAGAGAGAAAGCCAAGGTATCTATTATTTTGAAGTTCTCAGAAATGAGGGGTGGAGCTGCCCCTGGCAGACATGCCCTGAGAGAAGCATCTTGAAAGGGTAAATCTAGTTACTCCATCTTGAAGGAAATGATGCCTAAAACAACCAATGCCCTTTGATGAATCCTGTACGTAGTAAGCAAACTTCTCCTGCTGACCAGTACCAGTTACCCCACCCAAAATGGATCTCATGCTGAACTAACACATGAACTTTCCAGTAGACGGGGCTTGCCAGAATTTGAGAACAAATTCACACACTAATTAAGTCTGAACATCCCTGAGTGATATGGTTGGGATGTCTGTCTCCTTCAAACCTCATGTTGAAATGTGATTCCCAATGAGGGAAGCGGAGCCTGGTGGGGGGTGATTGGGTCACTCATCCTAGCTTTTCACTCTTCATATGCACAATCATCTGAGGGTGAAGTGAGGGTAGGGGAGGGCCTGCAGTTTCATCAAGAAGCCAACAGTGACCTGGGAAGAGTTTATGGAAAAGGGGGATTTGAATGTGGCTCTTAAAAATAGTCAAGGTAGGCTGGGCACGGTGGCTCATATCTGTAATCCTAGCACTCTGAGAGGCCGAGGGAGGTGGATCACCTGAGGTCAGAAGTTAGAGACCAGTCTGAACAACATGGTGAAATCCTGTCTCTAATAAGAATACAAAAATTAGCCAGGCATGGTGTCGCATGCCTGTCATTGCAGCTACTCGGGAGGCTGAGGCAGGAGAATCATTTGAACCCAAGAGGCAGAGATCGCAGTGAGCCAAGATTGTACCACTGCACTGCAGCCTGGGTGACAGAGCAAAACTCCATCTCAAACAAAACGAAACAAAACAAAAATAATAAAAATAAGGTAGAGACGAGACAGAGAGGAAATAGAGGATAAATTAAGTGTATGAGAACTCTAAGGAAGGAAAAACTTTTCTCCTACCCTCTAAGGTTCTGCAGTTGGGCCTGAGAATTAAGCTGATAAAACACAGATTATCAGGAGAAAAGCATACACATTTTATATGATATCAATATTTTGTAGTGTGTGTGTGTTTTTTTTTTCTGAGACAGACTCTTGCTCTGTGACTCAGGCTTGAGTGCAGTGGAGTGATTATGGTTCACTGCAACTTCCACCTCCTGGGTTCAAGCAATTCTTCTGCTTCAACCTCTCAAGTAGCCAGAACTACAAATGTGCACCACCATGACTGGCTAATTTTTTTTTTTTTTTGTATTTTTAGTAGAGATGGGGTTTTGCCATGTTGGCCAGGCTGGTCTCAAAATCCTGACCTCAGGTGATCCAGCCACCTTGGCCTTCCAAAGTGCTGGAATTACAGGTGTGAGTCACCACACTAAGCCTGATATTAATATTTTTATATGTAGAGACCTTCATATGCAAAAAAACTAAGATCCAAAGAAATAGATAGGCCTGAGAGCTTATATACCATTTTAACAATAAATTGTTAAGAACTGTCAAGACAAATGGAAAAGGGTTTGGGCTAGGGGCAGTAAACTGTGGGAAAGTGACTAGGAAATATCTGAACTAATAGAAAAGGGTGAACTAATAGAAAAGGAAGGTTATTGTAGTGTATTTTATATTTAGTATATTTCTTTGTACAGATTAATCTATACAAATGAAGAGCATTAGCTCTTCATCTCCAGTGATGAGAATGTTCTCCTCTTCTTAGTACATAAAGGGCATTCCTCATGGGAAATTTATGCCCTGTTTTTAGGTTAGAAGGTCAGAGAATGCTTCCTGCACCTACTGTTTCCCTAACTGCCTTTGACTCAACATGATTAATAGGCCTAAGTGGCACATTTGGGCCTATTCTGATTCCTTTCACAAGCAATGGGGAAACTGGCTGGTCCCAAGTGGATGGCTAAGGAAACATGGAGAGAGGCAGTCTGATATGTGCAGTGACTCACAGGAGGGAGGCCAGCATTAGCCTCCTTCAGTTGAATCCCTGCTCCAACATATTGGCTGCATGACCTGGGAAAGTTCCTTATGTTTCTCGTGTTTCCATTTTCTCAGTGATAAAACAGGAATAAAAATGACATTTCACTCATATAATTGCTGAAAGGATTAAGTGAGTTAAGGGTATATAAAGTGCTTAAAAATGTGTCTGGCACATATGAGATGAAGAACTAATATTAGTTAGTCCTATTTTTATTTGAACAGGGAGAAAACCTCCTTGTGCAGTAAAGTTGAAGCAGAGAAGTAGATGTAGCTGAGAAGATAAACATGGCTCCCTGATGGGAAGTCTGATCTGGAAAGGTTGCCTGCCACCTTGGATGTGTTTCCTGCGCTGTGTAAGTGTGGTGGGCTCAACAATCCCTTCCCTTCCTTCCGCAGGTGTCCACATCCTAATCCCCAGAACCTATGAATACATGGAAAAGGGAATTCCACAGATGCAGTTGAGTTAAGGAGCTGGCAATGAGGAGGTAATCCTGGATTATCCAAGTGGGCCCACTCTAATCATAGGGGTCTTTAGAAGAGGGAGACAGGAAAGTTCAGAGTCAGAAAGGGAGATAGGATGGAAACAAATGGAAGGGATGCAGGGTCATGAGCCAGGGAATGCAGGCAGCATCTACAAGGTGGAAAAGTCAAGGAAACAGATTCTCTCTTAGAGCTTCTGGAAGGAAGGCAGCCCTGCCAACCCACTTTAGACTTTTGACATCCAGAACTGTAAGTGAATACGTTTGTGTTGAGCTACTAACTGTGTGGCAGTTTTCCCCAGCAGCAACGGGACACTAATACAGTGAGCATGTGGAAAACTTAGGTTTCAGTCACTTCATCTAAGTCAGAGTGGCAGAGGTCACCTGGGACTAGGAGGGGATGAGAGGGGACTGCCTGGGAAGGGAAACAGAGAACCATCCCAGGGAGGAAAACTTCTAGCGCCTGACTGTGGTAGTGCTTACTGAGGCATATGCCTCTGACAGAACTCATTCACTGCACCTAAAGTGGATGCATTCATGCATGGGAATCATACCTCAATAAACTTGAAAGCAAGTGTTTTGTTTTTTTTTTTTTAAAAAAAATCTGTTTTCAACTTCTAAATTCTCTAATCCTCCCTATTAAAAGGCAAAAATGCTAGATTTCTATCTTTATTAAGGAATCAGATCCAATGCCCTCACTTTATGGATCTGCAAATGTTACCAAAATGCTAAGGGTTCTGCCTAGGTCTCATTGCTCATTGCACAGAAAGCCAATTACTGAGACAACAAGTACTGCCAGCAGGAGAAGGCTTTAATCACATGCAGCAGCCAAGGAGAATGGGAGATCAACCTCAACTCTGTCTCTCCAACAAACTAAAATTGGGGTTTATGTGGCAGGGAAGACAAGAAAACAGAAACCAGGGAGGGGTAAGGAAGCAATCAGGATGGATGGGGAGCCTGGCATCTCACTATCTGAATGCAGTGATCTGAAAGTTTTAGTCCCTTGCCTGATGGTTGGTTTCTTGAGGAAGGACCTTAAATGAGACAAATGGAAATTTCACATTTCAACAACAAGACAGTCAATTTCTATTTATTCAAAAAAAAAACCTCATAAATATTAGTTCTATGAGGAAATTTGGCCAATTTCAGAAACAAGGTCTCAGAGAGATAAAGAGACTTGTCCCAAGTCATACCTAGGTTCTGTGCTATCACGGACAAGAGCTGAGGAATTTGACCCCATCCAGGGCTCTTTCCCCACCTGACTCTACCTCTCTCCTTCATCTAATGCTGGGACATCATTAAATGCTGGGGCGAACCTGCCATGTCCCACGGTGGCATCCTCCCAGCTCTTCTGTGAAACCAGAATCTTCCTGGTCCACATGTTTTCTCCTAAAATGCTGAGACATCCCCCCTTCTATTTCCAAAAAGAATGGGGACCAAAGCAGCCCTTCCCCATCTTCCTCATGTGGTTTGGCTGTGTGCCCACCCAAATCTCATCTTGAATTATACTCCCATAATTCCCACATGTTGTGGGAGGGGCCCAGTGGGAGATAATCGGAAGCATGGGGGCAGTTCTCCCCCCTGTTATTATGGTAGTGAATACGTCTCATGAGATCTGATGATTTTATCAGGGGCTTCCGCCTTTGCATCTTCTCACTTTCTCTTGCTGCCACTATGTAAGACGTGCCATTCGCCTCCCGCCATGATTCTGAGACCTCCCCAGTCATGTGGAACTGTAAGTCCAATTAAACCTCTTTTTCTTCCCACTCTTGGGTATATCTTTATCAGCAGCATGAAAATGGACTAATACATTCCCCATTGCCAAGTACTCTCAGCATACAACACCCAGTGGAGGGCAGAGCAGTTCAAAGATCAAAGTGATTTCCCCTCATAACATTCCATTTTCTGGCCAGGTGCAGTGGCTCACGCCTGTAATCCCAGCACTTTGGGAGGCTGAGGCAGGTGGATCATCTGAGGTCAGGAGTTCAAGAGCAACTGGCCAACGTGGTGAAACCTCATCTCTACTAAAAATACAAAAATCAGTCAGGCGTGGTGGCAGGTGCCTGTAATGCCAACTACTTGGGAGGCTGAGGCAGGAGAATCACTTGAACCCAGGAGGCGAAAGTCTCAGTGAGCCAAGATCACACCATTGCACTCCAGCCTGGACAAAAAGAGCAAAATTCGTTCTCAAAAAAAAAAAGAAAGAAAGAAAGAAAGAAAAAAAGAAAGAAAAATTCCATTCTCCCTAAGTTAGGGAGGCATTTGCTTACCCCATCCCTGAGTACTTTATCCTTTACCCACTGGCTGCAAAGAGATCCCATCATCTAAATCATTAGGTACATCTGGCCACAACCAAAGTCCTGGAAAGTCCTAACCTCTTAGAGGGCTATTATTTCTGCCATCTGGAAAATTCCACCCACCCTCTCCTACTTTGCAGAGCCCACTTCACAGAGAACCCAAAGCCTTTTCATGTGTACTATTCCACTTCCTCAAACAACAATCTCAAAAGGCAAACATCCACCTTTTCATTTTGCAGGCAGACAGGGAAAGTTCGAAACAGAGAAGGTGGAGATAGAAGTCAGGTGATGGAGGACTTCCACGGGCCCAGACTTTGCAGGCCAGATACCCTACTCAAGTTTCCACAAAGCTCTGGCCACCCCAAGTGCTGTGTTAGAAACTTGGAACCTTCCCAGCTTCCATGGAGAGAGGGATAGGAGGCCTGGATCCCCATTATTCTTGGGGCCTCACACTTTGCAAATGAGACTTCCCAGAGCACGTTGACATCTGTTGGCACATTTAGTGCCCTTGGCAAGGAAGGCATCTAGCATGCAATAAGGACTGAGTTGCTTTTGGATGATGATTTTTCCTATGTCAAGGTGATTTTCTCAGCAGAAGGCTATGAGCTTTCTCCAAACAAGCAGACGTGGCAGGTGACAAAGATTACCTGGAAATAGGATTTAAAGATTCTGATGTGTCTTTTTTACAGATTTCAGCAATTTCTAGAGTTGAAAGGGGTCTCACATCAGCAAAGCAGGTGCTCAAAGGGGTCTTGGTCATTCCTTAGACAAACTTTAGGCACATCATGCAAGGGTACTAAGGGGACATGGGAGATGTCCCTCAGAACCAACTCATGCAACTGCCACCAAGATACTCCTCTGAGCAAATTCTAGAGCAATGACACCAGTGTGGAGGGAAACAGGCAGTGAGCATCTCTGTTACTTGCAGGCTGATTCCAATTAACTGAATGAAATACGATTAACATCTTGATCTGCCTGGAGTCCAGATCCAGAGACCTTGAGTGCTCCTTGCAACTTGAAGGATATACAATATATTCTTTTTTTTTTTTTTTTTTTTTTTTGAGACAGAGTCTTACTCTGTCACCCAGGCTGGAGTACAGTGGTGCAATCTCAGCTCACTGCAACCTCTGCCTCCCGGGTTCAAGCAATTCTCCTGCCTCAGCCTCCCAAGTAGCTGGGATTACAGGTGTGCGCCACCACGCCTGGCTGATTTTTGTATTTTTAGTAGAGAGGGGGTTTCACCATGTTGGTCAGGCTGGTCTCAAACTCCTGACCTTGTGGTCTGCCCACCTCAGCCTCCCAAAGTGCTGGGATTACAGGCATAAGCCACTGCACCCAGCCATGCAATATATTCTTAACGTATATAAGATTACATTGCCCCTAGATACTGCCTATCCTTGTTATGGCACCATCACACTCCCCAGCCTTCCACTCTCCAGAAGTCAGCTCGTTGTCTTTTGGCTTCTAAGTGGCAAATCATTAAGTCAAACATCTAAAAGGAAGAGTTGTTGCCCAGAATTTTAAAACTATTTTTGACAAAGCAAAGCATGGAATTAGAAATTAGGAGGCATCAAGAAATAAAACACAGTGCTTTTTATTTTTATTTTTTTGGCTTCATACTTGAAAGCAAGACATCCAACTATGAGCTCCAGGATCAGAACAGAATGCGTGAGACGTGTTCTCTAAGTGCTGTTACTTTCCACCAGGAGTCCTTATCCTGTGATCTGATCACCTGGGAACTTGCTAGAAAGGCAATTTCTGGGGTCCCACCCTACTCCTACTGAATCACAAATTTGGGCTTGGGACCCAGCAATCTGCTTTTTTTTTTTTTTTTTTTTTTTTAGATGGAGTCTCCCGCTGTCACCCACAATGGAGTGCAGTGGCATGATTTCAGCTCAGTGCAACCTCTGCCTCCCAGATTCAAATGATTCTTCTTTCTCAGCCTCCCGAGTGGCTGGGATTACATGCACCCGCTACCATGCCAGCTAATTTTTGTATTTTTAGTAGAGACAGTATTTCACCATGTTGGCCAGGCTGATCTCGAACTCCTGACCTCAGATGATTTGCCTGTCTAGGCCTCCCAACGTACTGGGATTACAGGCATGAGCCACCAAGCCCGGTCACAACCTGCATTTTAACAAGCATTGGGGTACTCAGTTTGAGAAACCCATTTTTCAGCCTTGCCTTTCCCCTTTCTGAGTTATAAGCCCTTTAAGAATCTGACTCAGGCTAGCAGCTCTCTCCAAGAAAAATGCACAAGCAAACACATTTGCACACAATTTTGAGGGAGCTCAAAGACCATCATGAAGCCCATTCAGAAAAAGCCCTATGCCTCTGGAGACCCTGGCTGAGAAGGCCCACTCTCATGATGGAATCGTATTAAAGGAACACTCAGAGTCTCCGGATTTGGACTTCAGACAGATCAAGGTGTTAATCATATTTCATCCGATCGATTGGAATCAGCCTGCAAGCTCACATCAGCAAAGCAGGTGCTCAAGCCTGTCACTGTCATCGCCCTCTACGTCGCGAACAGCACCCTCTCAACATCACCCTCGTCCGCCCCAACTTCAATTTCACTGATTTCCGGAAGAGAAAGGCGAAAAACTGCCATCAGGGTCGCACTTTAAACATTTCATAACTTTTTTTTTTTTTTTTAGTAATCAAAAGCAAATTTAAGAAGGGAGCAAGGAAGGAAGTTGGTTCTGGTAGGTCTTACAGAAAAACAAAGAGTACAGCAACCCACACCCACCACTAGGTGGCGGCCACGGACGCAAAGGCGCCCTTAGGCCAGAGATCCCCAGGGGCCCAAATTTGCCTTCATGCCTAAGCATTTTGGCCCGTAAAGCGTGAATAAATATTTTCAGGAAATTTCACATAAAATCTAGTTCTCACTCTCCATTGCAAAACAGCCTCATGATCTTACACTGTCTGAGCCTGCATTTTCCAGAGCCACCGTTTTCTGGCCCAAGATGGAGCACCACGCCCTCATAGGGAGCACAGGAACTTCGCTTCCTGTGGTCCTCTGGATCACCCACATTGCCTGCCTGGTTCCTGCAGGCCATAGACGTAGCCACTCCAGTACCCCAAAGCCGCCTAAGACATCCACAGGTGAGGGATGCGTGTGGTTTCCGCACAAAGACTGACTCAGAGCAGCAAAGTGAAAAGCAAGAGCTGTCTGCATGTATTTTTCTGCTCTAACATTTCCCCCCTGACTCTTGACTCTTTCCCTCCCTTCCCTCCTTGGTTTTATTGTATGCATCCCCGTTGGGCATCCCTGCTCATGCCCAAGCCTGGGTGGGGTACCTCACGGGACTTCTTCCCTAGCACAGGGCTTACCACATGCCCAGATTTTTTTTCACTGCCTCTCCCATTGGTTTGTAGATTCTTTGAGGGCAGAAACCAAGACGATCTTGTCCACTATTGAAATGCTCAGCCCAGTACCTGGCTCTTCAAAGTAATTCAATAAGCAAAAAAGGAAAAAAGAAAGGAAGGAGGAAGGAGTGGAGGGGGGAGGGGAAGGGAAAGGGAAGGGGAAGGGAAGGGAAGTGAAAGGGAAGGGAAAGGAGAGAGGGAGGAAACAGACAGGCATTGCCAATTGAGCATAGCATTCTCACTCGAGCCTGGACCCTGAGGCCTCAAAACAACACTCCAAGCAGCTACCTCAGCCTGAGTTGGCACAGGAGATGCAAATTACTTTCTGCCTGACAACCTGGGAAGAAGTTGTTTGAGAAGAGGTTCCAGTAAGGAAATGACTGCTCTGCTTAAACCCTGGACCCAAATGTGTCAGGGGAGATGGGCTAATCCATGTTGTTCTGACAGGAACCGAACCCAACAGAAAAGAGAAAGGAAGGGGAGGCAGCTATTCAGCAAACAGAACATAGGGTGTCACAAAAAAAAGTCTTGGTTAACTTCAGGCTATAGGTCACAGGGATGAAGTTGACTGAGGGATTCTACGGATGTATCTAAGTAATGTAGCTCAGAGCAGCTTTCAGGGAACAAAGCCCCATGCTGAGCTCCTGGGCATCGCAACTGTAAAGCAGATGGAGAAGCGGATTGGGGCGTTCTTCACAAATCTTTGCCCGTGGAGGAAAACATGTGTGTACACTGCCCCCTAGTGCTCATCGTTGGTAACACGCTGAGGCTAGGGAAATCATAAAAACCATAAATGTCTAATGAACAGATGCAAGAGAAGATAAAAACTACAATGATTTTATTTTAGCTTTTTTTCAGTTAACTGAGACACACATTCACATGCTTATATATAAAGTGCTGAGAAAAAGCCATCACCAAGAAGGAGAGTCAAATCTTTAAAGATCCCAAACCAGACACTGCTGGCCAAGAACGAATGGATGAATTGGGAATTCAATTCGGGCCCTTTGGATTCCATCCAGATGTTCAAGCAGCTGGTCACACCAAGTCCCTTCCAGTCAATTACTTTTCTTGATGTTTCTAATCAACAGCATTATATATGTGATGCTATAAACTTTTATATTTCATATTAGCTCATAACTCAGGATCCCAAACCAGATGTTTTGGGTGAGAAAGAAATTGATGACTTATCAGGAGATTGAACCCAGGCCACTGGCTGCTCTCCAGGCATTCTACCAGCTGAGCTGCAAAGCAGGGTGGTTGCTACCAGCTCCCTTTAGTTTTGAGGCACGAGAGAGAGGGGTGGGTAGAATATGAACATAAAGCCACATTCCAGAAAAGCTTCCCTGAATTCTTTTTTTCTTATAAAACAGGAGCCTGTAGAATTGTCTTAAATCAGTATTGGTCAGAAATATTCAAAGCTCTGAACTCATCTCCCTTCCTTTATGGCATTATGGTGGCGGCAGGGAAGCAGGGACGGAGGGGAAAAGAAAGTAAAATAGGCCAGGTGCAATGGCTCATGCCTGTAATCCCAGCACTTTGGGAAGCTGAGGTGGGCGGATCACGAGGTCAGGAGTTCGAGACCAGTCTGGCCAGCATGGTGAAACCCCATCTCTACTAAAAATACAAAAATTAGCCAGGCGTGTTGGCATGTGCCTGTAGTCCCAGTTACTCAGGAGGCTGAGGCAGAAGAATCACTTGAACCCGGGAGGTGGGGGTTGCAGTGAGTTGAGACCACACCACTGCACTCTAGCCTCGGCAACAAAGCTAGACTCCATCTCAAAAAAAATAAAAAAAGAAGGTAAAATATATGGCCAGGAAATGGAGATGAGCTGACATGATAGATTGTCACCAATGAGGTGGGGTAATGTCTTAAAAATATTAACCAACTTTTTCTGTCAAGAAAAGTCCCCCTGTGCCCTTCCCTCATCAAAGAGCTAGGCCTACTCTGGGGAGAGATTAGGCAGAAGAGAGAGCTGAGAACAAAGAAGTCTTCTAGGATTTGGTTTCAAAAGTCTAAGCCCCTGGGGAAATGAAGAGCACAAAAAGTTTGAGTGAAAGCTAAGAAAAGAGAAGAAACTCCTGCTCTTCATCTCTCTTGAAAAACATTCCCCAGGGCCAGGCATGGTGGCTCACGCCTGTAATCCCAGCACTTTAGGAGGCAGAGGTGGGTGGATCACAAGGTCAGGAGATCGAGACCATCCTGGCCACGGTGAAACCCCGTCTCTACTAAAATACAAAAAAAATTAGCCTGGCGTGGTGGCGTGCACTTGTCTCAGCTACTCTGGCGGCTGACGCAGGGGAATACCGCTCAAACCCTGGAGACAGAGGTTGCAGTGAGTCAAGATTGCACCACGGTACTCCAGCCTGGTAATGGAGCAAGACTCCGCCTCAAAAAAAAAAAAAAAAAAAGAGAGAGAAAGAAAAAGAAAAACATTTCAAACATTTCCCAATCCCCAATCTGTGGAGCAGGAGGAGCAGAAAGATTGGTGGGTCCCAGAGACAGGAACCTTGTGTCCAAGCAACTTCCCAGGTTAGAGACCTGCAGAAGTAGCTCACCCCAGGCAGGGCAAGGCTGTGCACTGTGTCTGCCAGGTGGGGCCAGAGTAATTTCAAACAAGATAAGCCATGAAAAGCACTTAGCAGGATGTAATAGTAAAAGGTATATAGTAAGTGTTCAGTAAATTGCAGCTGCTACTGCTTTTGTGAGGGCACTCAGTTTTTCAGGGCCTTTAGAATCACCAAAGCCAAGTTCACCGTGGCAGGCAGAGGAGGACTTCCCGAGCAAGGGACAGCCAGCATCCACCACTCTCGCTCTTTCTACCCCTACCCCTCCTCCCGACATCAAACGAGACCACTTTTAACTCAGTTTCTTAGAAACAACCAACATCAACCAACATGTGATGGTTCATTTTGTGTCAACTTAGCTAGGTCATGGCAGCCAGATATTTGGTCAAACATGACTCTAGATGTTTCTGTGAGAGATCTGTTAGGCGACATTCACATGTAGATCAGTAGACTTTGGGTAAAGCAGAGGACTCACTGTAGTGTAGGTGGGCCTTATCCAATCAATTATCTCGAAGGCCTTCAAGAATAGACTAACCTTCCCAAAGAAAAACAGAATGCTGACAGCAGGCTGTCCTCAGCGTCAAATAGCAACTCTTCTCTGAGTCTCCAGCCTGCTGGCCTGCCCTGCAAATTTTTTACTTGTCTGTCTCTACAATCACTGCAGCCAATTCCTTAAAACGTTTATTAAAAGATTTCTATCTGTCTTGCTGGGTGAGGTGGCTCATGCCTGTAATCCCAGCACTTTGAAAGGCTGAAACGGGTAGATCACCTGAGGTCAGGCATTCAAGGCCTGCCTGGACAACATGGCGAAACCCTGCCTGGACAACATGGCGAAATCCCATCTCTACTAAAAATACAAAAATTAGCCAGGCATGGTGGTGCATGCCTGTAATCCCAGCTACTCAGGAGGCTGAGGCAGGAGAATCGCTTGAACCCAGGAGGCCAAGATTGCAGTGAGCGAAGACTGTGCCATTGCACTCCAGCCTGGGCAACAGAGACTCCATCTCAAAAAAAAATAATAATAAATAATAAAAGATTTCTGTCTATCTATCTAATTATCATCTATGTTTCTAGATATATCTATCTATCATCTCTTTATTTGTCCATGTATCCATCTTTTCATCTTTATATCCTATCTATTTCTCTGGAGAACCCTGACTAACAACACAAGGATTCCACAAAAATGTCATAGAATCCACACAAATATGTTTTTATCATGGCCTCACCATTACATTGCTGGACTGAAAGGTGAAGACTGGATGTCTAGTGGTGAAGTATCACCAGGGTCACTATCTCTATAGGCTGCAATGTCTTCATCCAGAAAGCTGGGAGATGAGATCATATGAAGAATGGCAAATAGATTTCATTTACGTCCTATCTTCCATCCATGAGTAGTGGTTTTCAAAAACACTGTGTTGATTTGTCCCCATTGTCAATGGCAAAAATTAGCAATAAATGCATGGGCTGTGCGTAGTGGATCACGTCTGTAATCCCAGCACTTTGGGAGGCCAAGGCAGGCAGATCACCTGAGGTCAGGAGTTCAAGACCAGTCTAGCCAACATGGCGAAACCCTATGTCTACTAAAACTACAAAAATTAGCTGGGCGTGGTGGCAGGTACCTGTGATCCCAGCTACTTGAGAGACTGAGGCAGGTGAGGGGCTTGAACCTGGGAGGCGGAGGTTGCAGTGAGCTGAGATTGTACCACTGCACTCCAATCTGGGAGACAGAATGGGACTCCATCCTAAAAATAAAACAAAACAATAAAAGAAGAAAAGAACACTGTTGAAAAGGATTCTGAGGTGCTGTCTGAGGTGGGAATGGGCATGGGAAGGGGCCGTGACCGGTAGCTGAGCATGCTAAGTAGTGCTGATTTGCCCACCTCCGTTCGTGTGAAGTCTGACTTCTCAGCAGTGTTTGCCAGGATTCTTACTCTGCTTAAACGCTTTCGCTACTTCATGTTGAGATTCTCCATGCTACTGGTTTTCTGACGACTCATTGGCAGCTCCTCCTTGGCTTCCTTTCCCTGCTCCAACTCTTCTGCTTAAGTTTCAATATTGGGAATGTCACAGTCTCTGGGCTAGGCCTGGGTCACGTCTTCTTCACTATGTGAGATTACTCTCCCCAGGGGATCTCAGCTAGCCCTGGGGCTTCATACAACATCTGAACATCAATGAACTGCAATTTTATATCCCCAATCCTAAATTCTCCTAGAACTCTAGAGTCAGCGTGGAACAGAGCACATGCTGGATCTACCTGCAATTGGCAATCCAAATATGACATGTGCAAAACAGAACTCTTGCTTCTTACCCAAAATCTGCTCTCCATCTGTCTTTTACTATCTTTGCAAAAGGCAACTTCATCAGCCCACTTGGCCAGGTCAAAACCCTGGAGTTCTCCTGGATTCCTGAATATTGCTTTTCCCTGACTACGCCCCTCATCCATCAGCAGGCTCTGAGGGTTCCGTGTAAAACCAGGTCCTGACTTGTCAATTTCTCTTCTTCTCTGCTATTCCCACCTTAGTCCAGGCTGCAAGCCGGCCCCTACAGGCTCGCCGTGCCCCTGTGCCCTCCGTGCCCCGTACCCTCCTGCCACCTCTCCACACAGAAGCCAACAGCAGCAAGAGCCAGCCTCCGAAAATGAAAACCCGATCTTTCCATTGCCCACTCAAATACCCTCTGGGGACTTCCCATTCCCTTAGAATCAGATATAAACTCCTTGTCCTTTCCCCTACTGAGGCCACAGTCTAGAAAGACATGTAACAGGTAAATGATGACAATATAGCATGTTAACTGCCAGAAAAAGAAATGGGAAAGGATTCTGAACCTGGGGAGACTGGGAGAGATTGAGAGACGGAGCAGGAAAGAGAGAGAAGAAAAGACAGAGAAAGAGAGGGAGAAGGGGAAAAAGGGAAGCGAGGAAGCAAGGGAAGGAGAAAGGGGGAAAAAGAGACAGGGGCCGGGCATGGTGGATCACACCTGAAATGCCAGCACTTTGGGAGGCCAAGCTTGGCAGATCACTTGAGCCAAGGAGTTAGCGAAACCTCGTCTCTACTAAAATTACAAAAATTAGCTGAGCGTGGTGGCACAACCCTGTAGCCCCAGCTACTTGGGAGGATGAGATGGGAGGATCCCTTGAACTTGGGAGGCGGAGGTTGTAGTGAGTTGAGATCTCACCACTGCACTCCAGCTTGGGTGACAGAGCGAGACCCTGTCTCAAAAAAAAAAAAAGGAGAGAAAGGGAAGGAGAAAATGGGAGAAAGGGATGGGGAGAGAGAAAAGGGGATGGAGAGTGAGGAGGAAAGAAAGATGGGGGAATGAGGGAAAGGAAGGGAGGAAGAGAAAGGGAAGGAGAGAGTGAAAAGGAATGATAAAAGACAGGGAGCAAGGGAGGGAGAGACAAGGAAAGAAAGAACAGGAAGGAGAGAAAGGGAAGGGAAGAGAGAAAAGGGAAGAGAGAGAAGAGGGAGGAATGAGGGAGAAAGAAGAGAGGTGAAGGAAGGTAGGGAGACAGAGAAAGGAGGAGGAGAGAGGGAGGGAAAGAGGCAGAGTGACAGAGGGGGCTGGGAAGGGAGGGAGAGGATGGGGGAAGGAGAAGGAGGGAGAGATGCACATTCCTTACCTCTACTACCTCCTTTCATCCTCATGGCAATCCTGGAGGGCCAGGCACAGAGTGGTGAGACATTTGCCCAAGGTTACCCGGCTGCTCTGGGTCAGGTGCAGCACCCCAAAGTCCATGAACCTCTGACTGCATCACACTGTCTCCATAGAAGCCAGCCGCACCACGTTCACTCTCCTGCCTGGATAGCTCCTGACACTCCACGTTATTACTGTCCCCACACGGGACACCTTGACACACCCGGGCCCCACCCGAAGGATACCTCCAGCAAGCACAGGATCCTGCAGGGGCTTTCCCCAAATGTCAGTAACATAAGGAAACTAATTAAATGAAAGACACACACATACACACACACACACACAGACACATGCATACACACGTCCCCCACACATACCCATAAACACACACACATACACACACATATACACACATACGTACACAAAAACACACACATATACGCACATCCCACACATACACTCACACACATGCTCACACATACACACACAGATACGCACATACACATAACACACACACACTTCACATGTACACACACATATACAGACACACACCTAGCACATACAGATACAGACACACACACACACACACACACACACACACACACACAGACACACACACACACACACACACACACACACACTGAGGCCCCTGGGAACGTATCCCTGAGCTGCAGTTTGAGTGAAGAATTAAACAGTAAACGCTGATCCTTTTGGGACCATCTGGCACCGTTAGCACCATAACCGGGAAGGCAAATGTGGACAGTGACCCGAGTGGCATTCCTGGTTATTTAAGGGTCCCCCTCAGCCCTGCAGTGACTGCGTGCATGATTTTAGAATACCATCAGTGGAAAGCGCTAAACTAAAGAATTCTAGAATTCCCAGATCCCTGAGAATAAATCAACAAACTCACTGGCGATCCCGCCTCCTAGCTCAGCCTTCCCCAGGGCCAGCGCTTCTGCGCCCTCTAGTGACCACGGGCGCGCATCGCACTCCTCGGGGACCTGATTCTGCGCCCTGTCCTCTGACCCGGGAAAACTGGAGGAGGGTGAATGAAAGGATAAAAGGAAACCTCCAAGCCTCTTCCTGTTGTGACTTTTGCCCACTGCCAGCCACCTCGCTTATCCTCCATCCTACTTCATCCTGAATGTATCCTACAGTAATAGCAACTGTTTGAGGCGAAATAGTTGGGAGGAACATGAACTCAGGAACTAAGCCGCCTGTTGTGCACGCTAACTGCATTACTTAGTTTTGTGATCTTGTGCAAGTTAATCCCTTTCAGTCTGTTTCTCATCTGCGCAATGAGAATAGTAATAGGCTATGCCTTGGAAGAGCGCTGGGAGGAGCAGGTGTCCTGGACACGTGAAATGTGTAGAAAGTGAACCTGTAATGAAGGGGACCCTCCGTGAACTGCTGTGTATCGTATCGCTTTTGGGTACACTCCTACTTTTCCTGACTCCATGCTGCCCCCTCTGGCTAGAATACCCTTCCTCATCTTGCCATCCTGGAAATCTCTCAATTTTTTCAAACTTCTCATTGCAGGCCGGGCACGGTGGTCCACGCCTGTAATCCCAGCACTTTGGGAGGCCGAGGGCGGGGAGCAGATCACGAGGTCAAGAGATCGAGACCAGCCTGACCAACATGGTGAAACCCCCCCTCTCTACTAAAAATACAAAAATTAGCCAGGCATGGTGGCGCACACTTGTAATCCCAGCTACTCAGGAGGCTGAGGCGGGAGAATCGCTTGAACCCGGGAGGCAGAGGTTTCAGTGAGTCAACATCGCGCCACTGCACTCCAGCCTGGGCGACAGAGTGAAACTCCATCTCAAAAAAAAAAAAAAAAAAAAATTAACAGTTGAATAAGGTACTTACCATGAATGGAACTTGCAGGTTTGGAAGCTACCCTGGGTGCATCAGTGAGTGAATGATGAGTGAATGTGAAAGCCTAGGACATTGCTGTACATGACTGCAGGCTTTTTTTTTTTTTTTTTTATGAGACTGAGTCTCGCTCTATTGCCCAGGCTGGAGTACAATGGTGCAATCTCGGCTCACTGCAACCTCCACCTCCCAGGTTCAAGCGATTCTCTGCCTCAGCCTCCCAAGAAGCTGGGGTTACAGGCGCCCACCACCACACCTGGCTAATTTTTGTATTTTCAGTAAAGACACAGTTTCACCATGTTGGCCAGGCAGATCTTAAACTCCTGACCTCAAGTGATCCTCCCATGTCAGCCTCCCAAAGTGCCAGGATTACACAGTGAGCCACCACGCCGGGCCAGACTTCATAAACACTGCATACTTAGGCTACACTAGATTTACAAAAAATATTTTTCTTTTTTCAAAAGCAAATTTAACTGACTATAACTTTTTTACCTTGCAAACTTTGAATTCAGACTTTTTTACTCTTTCATAAGAACACAAACATCTGTAAAAGGTCAGGTAGTGAATAGTCCAGGCTCTGGGTCACATGGTGTGTTGCAGCAATTGAGTTTGCTGCTGCGGCATCAATGTCGATGTTGACAATAAGTAAACAAAGGCCAGATGTGTTCTGATACGACTTATGAAAATAGGTGACGGCCTGGATTTGGCCACAGTCCTTAGTTTGCTGACCCCTGGTATAGGCAGTGGGATTCAGTAAGGTGACACAGGTTTATTATTTTTTTATTTTTATTTTGGTAGAGATGGGGTCTCACTATACGCCCCAGGATGGTCTCAAAACTCCTGGCATCAAGTGATCCGCCTGCCTCAGCCTCCCAAACTGCTGGGATTATAGGCATGAGCCATTGTGCCCAGCCTACAAGTTTAAAATTGTCTGAAAAGCATCTTCATTCATTCCTCTCAGTGTATTCCTATGAATCAATGTATATTCCTATGAGTCAATGTATAACCTCTTTTTAATTTTTATTATTATTTTTAAATTGATTTATTATACTTGATAAGTTCTGGGGTAAATGTGCAGATTGTGCAGGTTTGCTACATAGGTATATATGTGCCATGGTGGTGGTTTGCTGCATCCATCGCCCCATCATCTACATTAGGTATTTCTCTTAATGCTATCCCTCCCCAATCCCCCTGCTATTGCTCCCTTGGACACCCACCCTGCAGGCCCCGGCGTGTGATGTTCCCCTCCCTGTGTCTGTCTGTTCTCATTGTTCAACACCCACTTATGAGTGAGACCATGCGGTGTTTGGTTTTCTGTTCTTGTGTCAGTTTGCTGAGAATGATGGTTTCCAGTTTCATCCATGTTTCTGCAGAGGATATGAACTCATGCTTTTTTATGGCTGCATTGTATTCCATGGTGTATATGTGCCACATTTTCTTTATCCAGTCTATCATTGATGGGCATTTGGGTTGGTTCCAAGTATAACCTCGTTTAGAAACATAGTACTATCGCTGAGCACAGTGCCTTACACCTGTAATCCCAGCACTTTGGGAGGCCAAGGTGGGCAGATCATGAGGTCAGGAGGTCAAGATCATCCTGGCAAACATGGTGAAACCCTGTCTCTATTAAAAATCCAAAACTTAGCTGGGCGTAGTGGTGCACACCTGTAATCCCAGGTACTTGGGAGCCTGAGGCAGAAGAATTGGTTGAACCCAGGAGTTGGAGGTTGCAGTGAGCCAAGATCGCGCCACTGCACTCTAGCCTGGCGATAGAGCAAGACTCCGTCTGGAAAAAAAAAAAAAGAAAGAAATACAGTACTATAAAGGGTTGGATTTGAGGCCCTTTCTAAATGGGAAGGCTAGGCCAAAAGACCCTAATTCTGTCCCCATACTGTGGTAAGTCCAACATGTTGGTTAAGTCTACAAGATGGTTAAGTCAGTGGACTAGACTTCAACAAGTTATGAAGCTTTTTAGACTCGGTCTCCTCATCTGTGAAATGAGGTCAATGATTTCATACTAGTAGTGTTGCCAGGAGTCTTCTGTAAGAGGTTGGTCCGTAAGCCAGGCGTGTACCAGCAGAGGGTTCTGCCTGCCTGAAAGGAGCAGAAGCAAGCCCGGAGACAGTTGTGCTAGTGTCTAGCTGCTAGAGTAAGGTGGGAAGTTCCTGCTAAAGAATTTCAGAGTTCTTAGTCAAAATAGGCAGTTTGAGAACCCACTCAGGGACTTGAGGGCAACGTAGTCTGTTCTTGGCTGACAATTTGTTTCAAAGTAACTTTTTTTTTTTTTTGAGACGAAGTCTAACTCTGTCGCCCAGGCTGGAGTGCAGTGGCACCATCTCAGCTCACTACAATCTCTACCTCTCAGGGTCAAGTGACTCCTGCCTCAGCCTCCCGCGTAGCTGAGACTACAGGAGCATGCCACCATGTCTGGCTAATTTTTGTATTTTTCGTAGGGACAGGGTTTCACCATGTCTGCCAGGCTGGTCTCGAAACTCCTGACCTCAGATGATCCACCTGCCTCAGCCTTCCAAAACGCTAGGATTACAGGCATGAGCCACCACACCCAGCCCAAAATAACTTTATTTTCAGAAACCAATTCTCGCTCAGATGCATTGTGGCCATCAAGTTTGGAGTTGTTGGGTTTCTAGGGATCTAAACCAGAAACACCTAAGACTCAATGAAGACAAAAGCATCCCTGACCTGATTTATTATAACATTTTCCTGTGTGCCCTGGGACCGCATCCCAGTCTCCAAGACACCAACTTTCTGAGCTTTCTGAGAGCAAGACCTTTGTTGGAAATAGATGTTGGAAACAGATGCTCAGTGCTACAAAGAAAAATTAGTACTGGGCTTGTTTTTGGTTTAATAGGAAAAAAAAGAAAAAAAAAATTAGTACTGGGACAAAGGATCTTTCAACAACACAATTTTTACTTCCTAGACCGCAGGAAGGGTACCCCTGGTAGCCATCGTGCCACGAGAGTACAAAGAACAAAGGAAAACACACAAATTTATTCCTTACACATTTGGGGTCGTCCTTACTGCTGCGTCTGATCTCCGCTGGCTGGAGCCATACCTCACGATGTAAACTAAAACCCTATTGGCTAATAACTTAAAAATTTTCTGAGCAGGTAAAAGCAATGGAGAGCGGGGACATGCTTGTGAGCACATCCAGCACAGATATCTTGGTTAAAGTACAAGGACATAGAATGTGCTACATGCCTGTAAGCATGGGATCTCTAACAGCTACACAGTGACATAGGATAGGGCTTAACAGTTATTAGCACATTATTCTTTAACAAGAAAGGAAACTTTAAAAAGGAACTTTTCTACTTCCCACAACCTTGTTGATCTTTCTGTACATCAAGGTCCTAGTACTGTATTTAGAATCCTAGAACAGTGTCTAGAAACTCGTGTGTGTGTATGTGTGTGTGTGTGTGTGTGGGTGGGTGGGTGTGTGCATGCGCGTGTGAGCATGTATCAAATGAATCAATGAATGAATGTCTGTATGGAGAAGGCCAGCGAGTATTTCAGACAGGGCCCCAAAGTATGTGTCTCTTGGTCAGATCACCAGATCTTGGGGATCCCAGGAACTGCCCCAGCTTTGTACGTATAAAAGTCCGATTTCTGAATACACCCAAGAGATGGCCAGAGATGAGTGGACTAGCTCGTGGCAACCATACTTATAGCAGAAAGTCAAATTATACCTCTGTAACTACAGGCATATGAAAATGTACTGCTACCAGCATTCATTGGCCAGATTATTCTGCCTGGCAGATATCTCTTCATAGGACCCCCTAGGATAATCAGTGGGTTCCAAGAGAGCCTGGATTTTTCCATTCCAAGGGCCCTTTTGCAATGTGACATGGATACTTCTTCCCTCAAGAGGTAGAATAATTTTCCTTCCTTTGAATCTAGGTGGCTGCTGTCTGTATCTTGATTTCTGGGCCTAATTCTTCAGAAGCACTGCAATTCACTTCATCTTCCTGGAGGCTGACCACTTCAAAGAAGCTCAGCCTGACTACTGAATGTGGACTGTCTACATAGATGAAAAGGCAATGGGAAATGAACCAAAGCACCTCCAGCAGAGCCAATACCCAGGTCCCACACCTGTGAGTGGGGCCATGTTGGAGGGTCCACTCCCACTGAGCTACCCAGCAGCCCCTGCAAGGAGCAGAGTCAGACTATTCTTACTGAACACAGCTGTGAGCAACGAAAGGACTGAAAGTGATTTCAAGCCACAAGTTGTTCATATACAAAACGGAAAACAAAAAAGATGTAAAGCAAGAGAAAGTAGCTGGGTTATATTCACTGTTGATGTCACTGCCTTCTGAAAGTCTGTCACCTCAATTTCCACTTTCTCTGCTGTCCTGATGGCCAGGCGGCCTCTACTCCAGCAAGTCCAGAGACACTTTTCTGTTTCCGACTCTGTGAACTACCCCTTTCGAGGTGCCAGTCAAACTAATCCTCTTCAGAAAACAGTCATTGTTGTCTTGACTGAATTTTAGACCCTGCTTAGTTGTAAATTGAAAACCTCATCTAACCTACTGGCTTGTTTCTAATTTCCTAGTATTTCTTGTCTGCCACAAGCCAGACTCTGTCCTAGGAGCTAATGATACAACAGAGAACCAGATAGACAAATCCCAGGCTCATGAAATTTACATTACAGTATAACCTCAGATTGAAGACGTACTAGCTGTCATCTTCATATACCAGGAATAAAAATAGGACCTACAGTGTAAGTGCATAAAGGCATACAGGGTCCCTAGAAATAACCCAAATACCATCCAGCCCTCAGAATTTTATATAAGTAGATGACTAAAAGTGATTTCTTCCTATGGTTTTGAGATAAGTAGTCTGAAATTACCCAACAGATAGATATGCACATAGGGCATCTATAAAATAGAGGAACCAATGTTTTTGTGTGTGTCTGAAATTTGATATATGTATTTAAAACAATCAAAGTAGTCATCACAGGAAAAAACAAATCAATATTTTATTGCTCTACACTTTTTAAAAGCAGTTTTAATGAATGAATGAATTTTTTTGTAGAGAGCATCTCACTCTGTCAGCCAGGCTGGAGTAAAGTGGTATGATCATAGCTCACTGCAGCTTCAAAACCCTGAATTCATGTGATCCTCCAGTCTCAGCCTCCAGAGTAGCCTGGACAACAGCTGTATGCTACCATGTCTGGCTATTTATTTTTAAATTTTTTAGTCTTTTTTGGTAGATATGGGATTTCACATTGTTGCCAGAGCTTGTTTGTTTTTGAGATGGAGTCTCCCTCGGTGGCCCAGGATGGAGTGCAATGGCATGATCTTGGCTTACTACAACTTCCACTTCCCGGGTCTAACTGATTCTCCTGCCTCAGCCTCCCCAGTAGCTGGGATTCCAGGTGTGCACCACCACACCCAGCTAATTTTTAAATTTTTAGTAGAGACAAGGTATCACCATGTAGGCCAGGCTGGTCTGGAACTCCCCACCTCAGGTGATTCCCCTGCCTTGGCCTCCCGATGTGCTGGGATTACAGGCATAAACCACCATGCCTGGCCACAGTGTGGGTATTGAACGACTAGCCTGAAGCTATTCTCCAGCCTTGGTCTCCCAAAGTGCTGAGATTACAGATAGGAGCCACAGTGCCCAGCCTTTAAGCAGCTTTTACAAACTATTGTTTTTGGCCTGTAACTCCAGCACTTTGGGAGGCCCATGCAGGCAGATCACTTGAGGTCAGGAGTTCGAGACCAGCCTGGCCAACATGGTGAAACCTCATCTCTACTAAAAATACAAAAATTAGCCAGGTCGGGGGGCACGCACCTGTAGTCCCAGCTACTCGGGAGGCTGAGGCAGGAGAATTGCTTCAACCTAGGAGGCAGAGGTTGCAGGGAGCCAAGATTGCACCACTGCACTCCAGCCTGGGGACAGAGCAAGACTGTCTCAAAAACAAACAAACAAACAAACAAAAACTATTGTTTTTATTTTGAATACTTATGGGGATGGTGGTATGATAGTCTTTTCAGTTTGTAAAGGAGTCTAACAGTGTAAAACAGATTTGAAATGTTTTCCTGACCCTCACTGGGATGGTTATTTCAAGTACAAAACCTTTTCATACAGTGGGTGGTAATCTTCCATAAAAATATTACATATTTGAATGAAAACAGCTCAAGAAATACCCTAATGAGCAAAAATATATGGGGAAAGAGGAAAGCGTAGTTTTGACTCAACTAAAGAAACTGGTCGGCATATGACAATGTTTCATCCTGGAAAGTCAGGTGTCAAGATTTCTGTGTAGGAATTGATATGACTTGAATCTCTCCTATTTTCTAAATAAAAATGACATCTTTCGGTATTCATTTAAAAAATTTGTATTTGAGTGGAGCTTCCAGGTAAATTATCTCCCTTTTTTAAGGGAGTTCCCTATATTTCTAGCTGTTTTAATAAATGAAATCGTTTTCGGTGAGAAATCCTCATTAGATACATAGGAGGGGACTAAGTGTGTTTTTCAAAGAGCTGGTATTGGGACACCTACCTGTGATGTCCCTGGTCAGCTATATTGTATATGAGTTGAAACATTTTGCATTTTCCTTAATTTTCTACCATTTACTGGGTACCTCTTCTGTAACAGTGCCTCTCAAAGAGCTGCTGATACATTATTAGATGACTGAATTCTAAATATCTTCTGAAGTAGGATTCTGTTATTGCTTTTATTACTCACATTTTACAGATAAGCAAGCTGAAGCCCTGAGAGGTCAAGATCTCGCAGCTAGCAAATGAGCCAAGACTCTCTTGCTTTAGAGCTTGTCAACTATTCTTGCTTTTCTTTCCAAAAAACACTAAAAATATTTTTTTTGTTTTGTTTTGAGACAGGGTCTCGCTCTGTCATCCAAGCTGGAGGGTAGTGGCGCGATTTCGGCTCACCGCAACCTCCGCCTCCGGGCTTAAGAGATTCTCCTGTCTCAGCCTCTTGAGTAGCTGGGACTATAGGCGCGCGCCAACACGTAAAAATGATCATTTTCTAACATGTATGCACACGAATTACAGTGGAAATAAAATCAGCAAAAGCGCCTATGCTAACGCTCAATACAATTGATCTCCCCTCATGTAATCCTCACAACCACTACAACCACCTCAAACTCAAGCTCGGAGAGGCTGACGTACCTGAGGGCACAGCTTAGTTCTGGTGTGAACGGGAGCCGCTCAGCGAAACTCAAACCTCCAAAGACCCGACTTCCTCAGGAAGGCTTTTCCCGACCCTGTGCTTCCGGAAGTCCCGCCCCAGGAGAAAGGACGGCTTCCGGAAAAAAAGTTGAGACTAGGAAACCGGAAAAGAACCAGGGGGGCGGGGCCTCTTGAGACGCTCTAGTAGTCCTCTACTCTATGGCCGCTGCCAATTGACAAGTCCCGAGCAGTAAGACTGCTTTCTATTGGATGACCAGCCTCGCGTAGGCGGGCAGCTCTGTGCGCGACGCGCTGACTGGCTGGATCCGCCATGCGGAGCGGCTGGGCGGTGCATGGGGCACACGGACGGAGGTGACCGGCCACTTTCTCAGTTCTGGTAGAGACGGGCGCATGTGGGTGTTTTGCTCCCTGTTGCGGTCCGCGGCCAGGCGCACCATGTCGCAGGAGCGCACCTTGTCGCGGGGATCTGCTCGCCGCCAGCGGCCGCCGAAGGACCCACTGCGGCACCTGCGCACGCGAGAGAAGCGCGGCCCGTCGGGGTGCTCTGAGAGCCCGAACACCGTGTACCTGCAGGTGGTGGCCTCGGGCCGTCGGGACGCGGGCGCCGCGCTCTACGTCTTCTCCGAGTACAACCGGTCAGTGTGCCGCGCCCAGGGTCCCCTCAACGAGCCACGCCCAATCCCGCCGGGCCCTCAGTGCAGTGTACCTCAGAGCATCCGGGCACCTCTCAGCGCTTCGGCTTCCCTACTTCACACGTGGGATTTCACTGTTGCGGGGATTCTTGGAGTTTTAGTGGTTGGGAACCCCCAGATTCTTTGCATCCATGTGATTTCTGGGGATATATGAAGAATTTAGGACTTAGGTCTAAACGTCCTCTTCCCAACCTTTGGGCCTCGGCCTGGCACTCAGTACTCTCGGAGCTTCATCCTCTTCCGTGCACCCCAAGGCCAGTGCGTCGTTGTTAGCATGTGGGGTGGACAGGTCTGGTGAAGAGCCAGTGGTGGAGAAAAGACCAGCAGCCATACACACAGGCCCCCACTCCACCTCTTCTAAGGACGACTCAAAACCCACCATCCTAATAGCAGAAATGTGACTCGGTAGTTCAACATGGACTTTTAATTTTTTTCTTTTTGTTCTTTTTCAATTAGATGCTACAATAAAGCATCTCATTGGTGTCAGAGAGTTTACAGAATAAAACCTTCTGAGTGTCTTGTGTAATATTTATCTTTTAGGTATCTCTTCAACTGTGGAGAAGGCGTTCAGAGACTCATGCAGGAGCACAAGTGAGTCAATCTCTTGCTTTTGGCAGGAGTTGATTATGGGGTTTGAAAGCCTAAATGAAAGGCTAGTGTTTTTTTAATAGCAAAAGTGGTCATTGTGCTATTCATGTTATCCTGTTCAGACATTTTCTCATTCTTAGGTTGAAGGTTGCTCGCCTGGACAACATATTCCTGACACGGATGCACTGGTCTAATGTTGGGGGCTTATGTGGTGAGTATATTCTTTGTAGTGTCAGAGGCTGGTGGAAAGTCTCCGGAATTTTCACCTGCTTTACCATTTTTCCGAGTCTGGAGTGGGCAGCTGAACTTTTTATTTTTCAGTAGCATGATCTTGGCTCACTGCAGCCTCTGCCTCCTGGGATCAGGTGATCCTCCCACCTCAGCCTCCCAAATAGCTGGGACCACAGGTATGCACTACCACACCTGGCTAATTTTTTTGTATTTTTTGTAGAGACAGGGTTTCGCCATGTTGCCCAGGCTGGTCTCAAACTCCTGGGGTCAAGCGATCCTCTTGCCTCAGCCTTTCAAAGTGTTGGATTACAGGGATGAGCCACCATGCCTGGCCTGGAATTCTTTTTATACCAGCCCAGTCAGCTGCATCACAGAGCGTTAAAAGCTGTGACTCAGAACAGCAGATTTTAATATGGATACTGCCTCCAAGAGTTACAATCCACTTAGTTTCTTGGATTGCTGGACCAGAGATTTGTGGCAGTAAAGTGGAGAGTCTAGCAGTGGTGATTATAGTTAATATGCTTACTGCACGTGCCATTGGCAGCCACGTGCATACCCACTGTCCAGATTGCCCAGTCATTTATGTCTGTCAACTGGGGAGGTCAGGATTGTATTGCAGCCAAATTCCGTGGGCTTGCTGGCAGGGACAGGAAGGAGTGAAGTGTTAGACCAGTCTCCCTTCTTAGGGCTGAGGCTGGGGTGAGGCATTTAGGGTGCAAAACTTAAGTCCAGCCCTTCATGTGCATGATTCTTTAAATTCTGCACACTGGGTGCCTTGCTGCTTCACCCTGGCAACAGCTCAGCCCATTCTACAGGGATTTAAAGAATATTTGGTGTCCATTACACCTCTAGCCAGCAGCACTTTTGCTCTGTACATGTTCCCTGGTGATACTTCTGAAGCTGGAAGGAGGACATGTAGATAAATAGCTGGATTAGCTAGATTAGTACGGGGTGCTCCTCCTGATAGTGACGACAGGTCAAGTTGATGAGAGATCTGATTTTATTCATCCTTTTTAGGAATGATTCTTACTTTAAAGGAAACCGGGCTCCCAAAGTGTGTACTTTCTGGACCTCCACAACTGGTGAGTCTTTCCTCACTCACCTTTCAAAACTAACCTTTCCTTTTGTAATGTCAGTAACAAGAATTTTCCTTTTTGCAAATTAATCTTCTGCCCTCCAGAGATACCTGGTAGTTGAAACACTTTACCTTTCAAGTTAAAAAGACTTGAGTTCCAAACCTGATGAACTGTGTGACTTCGGACAAGTTACTTTACCTTTCGGAGCTTTGGTTTATTCATCTATAAGATTACTATAATGTTTCATAGAGTTGTTAAAGGTTAAATGATGTAGCACATCTGAAGCACTAGATCACTTTATAAGATGTTTGGCACCAAGCAGACACACAAGAGAGCGTAGCTATCCTTTTTATTCATTAAATTTCCTTTTTTTTTTTTGAGACAGAGTCTTGCTCTGTCTCCAGGCGCCAGGCTGGAGTGCAGTGGCGCGATCTCGGCTCACTGCAACCTCCGCCTCCTGGGTTCAAGCAATTCTCCTGCCTCAGCCTCCCAAGTAGCTGGGATTACAGACGCCCACCACCATGCCCGGCTAATTTTTTGTATTTTTAGTAGAGATGGGGTTTCGCTATGTTGGCCAGGCTGGTCTCGAACTGACCTGCTCTACCCACCTTGGCCTCCCAAAGTGCTGGGATTACAGGCATGAGCCACCATGCCCGACCTGAAATCCATCCATTTGTCTCTTTTTGAGGCCTTTCTTATCTCTGTTTTCTACACCTGTAAACTACAAAAGCCTCCCATATCCATCCTTGCCTTCCTGTAATCCATCTGCCAGACAGCAGCCAGAGAGGTCACTTTAAGACAGAGGTGTGATGTGTCACTGGCTATCCTCAAGCCCTTCATAGGCTCCCCCTTGCAATACAGTCCAAAACACCTTGATATAGCCTACAAGTCCTGTAGGCCCCAGCCCCTGTCCACACTTCCATCTGTGCCCATCACTGAGCTGCAGCTTCCAGGGCTAACTCTTAAGCCCCTCTAACTCCCTGTTCACTTCAGGACTTTCGTCTATCCACTAGTTCCCTCTGCCTCTTCTAACTACTGCCTATATTTTACTCAACCTTCAGGGCTCAGCTAGAGGGTCACTGACTCCAGAACTGTCTCTTCTCCAGACAAGTTGGATTCCAGCCCGCTGTATTTTTCATTTTCCTTGCAGAGCACTTAGCATAATTGCCACTAAGCTGTTTTTGTTATCGTGTTTCATTTTGTCTTCTCCACTGACCTGATTAAATCTAGGACTTCATCTCTTTCCTGCTAAATCCTTGGCATATGACGTAGTGGACGCTTAGTAAACATTTGTAATAAATTATGTTCCAAATACTAAGGCTTGTTGTATGTTGATACCTATTGGTAACCTTTAAAATACTTGAATACTTGCTGTGTTCTACGTTTGTTTAACCATAACTGCTCATTTCTTTTTCATTAGGAAAAATACCTCGAAGCAATCAAAATATTTTCTGGTCCATTAAAAGGAATAGAACTGGGTATGTCTTTGTCTGTGACTCATTATCTGCTATTTCTTACTCATATATGCCCTGACTTCTCAAATTAGAATCCGTTAAAAACATCGAAATCAAACCTCAAAATCAAATGCTTCATCACCATGAAATGGTGGTGGTGTTTTGTTTTTGTTTTTGTTTTTTTGACGGAGTCTTGGCTCTGTCACCAGGCTGGAGTGCAGTGGTGCAGTCTTGGCTCGCTGTATCCTCCACCTCCCAGGTTCAAGCGATCCTCCTGCCTTAGCTTCTGAAGTAACTGGGACTACAGGCACACGCCACCACATCCAGCTAATTTTTTGTATTTTTAGTAGAGATGGGGTTTCACCATGTTGGCTAGGATGGTCTCAATCTGTTGACCTTGTGATCCACCCACTTTGGCCTCCCAGAGTGCTGGGATTACAGGCATGAGCCACCGCATCTGGCCAGAGGTGGGTTTTTTAAATACTGCCTGTTGACGTTTCCTGTGCTTCCACCTCATGCTGCAAAAATAGGGACCAGGTAGGCAGGAGTAATTGAACAGCTGAGCCATGCCTGTGTACATGCCGTGAGCATTCACCATTTAGACAGGACTCCGGCCTCAGTTTTAGAGGTGCTTCTCCGTGTTGCTTTGAATTTCCTGTAACCAAGGGACGGGGCGGTGGGTGTGATGAGGGGCTCTTAAAGGTTTTGTGGCCAACTTTATACATTGAACTGCAGCTTTAGCTGCAGGGAGGCTTACGGCCTCTCGATGGGAAGAGGCCTCACTGAGGATGTTAGTAGGGCGCTCTTCCTGGCACTGGTGTGCATCTGTGGGTTGTTAATACTCCTCTTTTATAGAAACACTTTGTTCCAAAATACATATCAGCTCTTCTAGTTGAGATGATAGGTTCTCTGACTTCACAATTCTCTTTGTCAACTTGGACCTCTGAAAGCTGATTAAGTATATATATATATATATATATATATTTTTTTTTTTTTTTTTTTTGAGGTGGAATCTTGCTCTGTCACCCAGGCTGGAGAGCAGTGGCGTGATCTCAGCTCACTTGCAACTTCACCTCCCAGGTTCAAGTGATTCTTCTGCCTCAGCCTCGAGTAGCTGGGACTAGAGGCACTCACCACCTAATAGCACCACCTCGGCTAATTTTTGTATTTTTAGTAGAGATGAGATTTCACTATTTTGGCTAGGCTGATCTCGAACTCTTAACCTTTGTGATCTACCTGCATTGGCTTCCCAAGGTGTTAGGATTATAGGTGTGAGCCACTGTGCCCAGCCTTGTTTTTAAATTTTTAATTGATAGTCACCAATGATTATAATGTCCTTTCATCTGGCTGTAGTAAATGTAAGTGGCCGACAAAAATACACATTTATTTCCTAAAAATCATAATCTCCTTAGACAGTCTGGTTTTTGTGTCAGATTCCCACCATAAGACTAAGGCAGTTCACTGCAGGCAATTCCTGCTTGGTGATTGTGGAAGTTAGTCTTTCCGCACGTCTTCACTAATGCAATCACTTTGCTGTTGTGTGGTTTTCTTGTAGCTGTGCGGCCCCACTCTGCCCCAGAATACAAGGATGAGACCATGACAGTTTACCAGGTCCCCATATACAGTGAGTATGAAAGCCAGATGTCCCAGGAGGTGGATGTAGGTCCTGAGTAAAGAGAACATGGGTGATAATAGAAATGGAACATTTGCTTTAGGCACCCTGGTTTGTGTTCTGAGCATGATTAGAAAATTTAGTTGAGGAATTAAGTTATGGTTCTTGCCCTTTAGGAGCTTATAATCTTATGGATAAGCACCTCTAACTCAACGCTTAATGATAGTGATTATGCTTTGGAATATTACATCATCAAGCACTGTTGGGAAATAGATTGTGTTCCAGTTTGCACATTCGTTGCTTGGAAGTTTTTTCCCCACAGGCATGAATACCCTCTTTTGATGACAGGATTGTGAAGAGGTTTGCACAGGTAGACTTTTTAAAATAAATAATGATAACAGAAACCTAAAAGATGTGTTGTTAGGGGGTTAGAAGCTCCTACAAACTCTGAAGTACCAGGGCCAGATGATGTGGTCTTCGCTTAAGAAGAATCAGTCTTGTCCTGAGCGTAGCTAAAGACATTCCATGTCCAGTTTTGCTTACATGTGAAGAGAATACCAAGCAGTAGGAGTATTTCCTTCATAGTGCTAACGTGATGCTTACCAAGTGCTGATGGATAACAGACCAGAGCACCCAGCAAAGGCCAGAGAAGTCTAGAACTTGGTGAGGAGATGAGATTTATGCCAACTGTGGGCAGGAGGCGGCAGGGAGGGGAGGAATGTGCTGGAGCAATGGCACAAGTGCTCATAGGCCAGTGCTGTGACGGTCTGAGCAGTACTCCCATGGCTTGGCTCGCTCTTCCTACTCACATGTCTTCTCTCACCTGAGTCCTGCTGTAGCCACCCCCAGCCTGAGTTCCCTCTGTTGTTCATTTCTAGCACCCTGTTCTTCGCTCCATTGCATGTAATAGTTCACTTTCATGTGTTATTTGTGCGATCACTGTTAACATGCTCAGTTTTGCTGATCATTATTTTTCCAGTGCCCAGTGGCCCTAAATGAATGAACATATGTTCATTATTGTTGCAGCTGTGCTTTCGCTTCTTGGAGCAGCGAATTTTTTTCCCTTGATCTTGAGCCTTAACTAAATGTAAAATGATGCTCCTTCTCCTAGAGATAGGTACCCTTTGGGCGTATTTTTTTTAGTGGGATTGATGATAATAAATATGCATGGCAACAACGCACATTGTTTGGATAACACATTGTTGAGTTGGTACCATGGGCAAGGCTGTGAGCTAAGCAGAAACAAAAAGATGAACAGGACATAAATGCAGCCCAAAAACCAGGTAGAAAGGTAGCTAGTTATTTCTTAGTGTATAGTCAAAGATGTGCTGATTTAATTGGCATTCTGGTATTCCCATGTATGAACATCTGGACTTTGGCTGTGAGCTCACCTTGTGCAGTGTGTAATTTGGTGGTGTCTGTACTGACCAGGTGAACCGAGGAGTGGAGAGCACCAACCATGGCAGAGTCCAGAAAGGCCTCTGGGCAGGCTCAGTCCAGAGCGATCTTCAGACTCCGGGTCTAGTGAAAACGAGCAGCTCCTTCCACATGGTAATAGTATAAACAAACCAGAGCAGCGTAAAGCCTTGCATTTTCTTAATTCTCTGCCTCATCATGTTTGAAGAGAATCATTCTTATAAGAAAACCGTGTGTGTAAAACAGATACTTCTTTCTGGGCTCATTATAACTTGGCCTGTGGGGAGAATGAGAAGGATCTGCATCTCTTCTTCCAGAATGACAACCCACTCAGAAACAGTTAAAAGTTCAGGATTAGATGTAGCTCAGGAGTTGGGCTGCTTCCACAGTTTGTTGGCCTTAACAGAAGGCCAGCGTCGGTGAAGCTCAGCAGCTCCTCTTGCTGTCCCAAGGTCGTGTCTCGTGTCTAGTGACTGAGAGGAGCCCAACCGTATATGCTGTCCTCATTTGGATGGCACCAGGTGAAGACTGACACCAGCATTTTCTCTGCAGGCCTTTGAACTTTTGTGTTATTTCATATATTCTAATATATGTTATAAAGCACATTACGATTTATTTTTTCTCTCTCCTCTCCAGTCCTAGGTGAAGTGTGTCATTTAAAAAAAAAATTTTACTTGCCAAAGTTTTTCTGGTGAGAGTTTTGTGTTTTTTATTTACCCAAACACATCTCCCCATAAATAGGGGAAAAAAAGTCTTGTTGAGTTATTCATGTCTTCAGCCTCTCTGTTGGGACAGCAGCGTCCGTTTAATTTTTATGTGAAGTGAAATTAGGTATCGGGGTCATACTCGGTTTGTGATGTCTTGACAGCTTTCACATTTACCTTATTATAATCAAATGTGTTTTTCCTCAGGTGTTAGCCAGAGAAGAGGGGGCAGGGACCCTTCCCTCGTCGTAGCTTTCATCTGTAAGGTAAGGGAGCCTTTCCGGAGGGCTATACATGACTGGGGGCTTGGCCAGCAACCTTTGGTTTGCACTTACTTAATAATTTGAGGGTAGCAGCTCCTGTTACCTGAACCAAGAAGAGATAGCAGATCTTCAAATATAAATCGACAGAAATGATACTGGCCATGAGCCTGCAACGAGTGTTACTACTGGCCTTTCATAATTGTCATCACTTGCAGGTTTCAGAGTTTAGATACTCTGTTTCTCAAAATAACCCTATACTTCTGTTTCCTTTTAAATTCTTTTCTAGTGCCCTGTCCGATTCCATATATATTCTTTCTTTTTTCTTTTGTAGAGACGGAGGCTCACTCTGTCCCTCAGACTGTAGTGTACACTGGTGCGATCTCAGCTCACTGCAACCCCCACCTCCCAGGTTCAAACAGTCCTCCCACCCCAGCCTCCTGAGTAGCTGGGATTACAGGCACGCACCACCCATGCCTGGTTAAATTTTTTTTTTTTTTGTATTTTTAGTAGAGACAGAGTTTTGCCATGTTGGCCAGGCTGGTCTGGAACTCCTGACCTCAGTTGACCCACTTGCCTTGGCCTCCCATAAGTGCTGGAATATAGGCGTGAGGCATCGCACCTGGCCTGTATTCTTTTATATTTGCCCACAATCGATCCTTTTAGAATTCAGAATTTATTTTTATTTTTATTTATTTATTTATTTATTTTTTGAGATGGACTTTTGCTCTTGTTACCCAGGCTGGAGTGCGGTGGTGCAATCTTGGCTCACCGCAACCTCTGCTTCCCAGTTCAAGCGATTCTCCTGTCTCGGCCTCTTGTGTAGCTGGGATTACAGATGCCTGCCACTATGCCTGGCTAATTTTTGGTACGTAGAGACGGGGTTTCACCATGTTGGCCATGCTGGTCTCGAACCCCTGACCTCAGGTGATCCACCCATCTCAGCCTCCCATAGTGCTCGGATTACAGGTGAGAGCCACCGCACCCTGCAGAATTCAGAAATTATTGAAGGCAGCTGTGTTTGTTTTCCTTCAACTCCATCAGGCCTTTATTCAAAGTCTTTTAAACTCTGTTTTACTTTATTTCCCTGCAATAGTTAAGGGCTAACAGCAGATTGCTTGGAATATTAGCTAGCATTCCAAAGGCCTAGATCTGTAACTGTGAAATTGGTCAAATTCCATTAAAAATTTTTATTGCAGTAAACTGTAAGATCTGACTAGTGGATTATTTTTAATAGAATTTTGCATTAAAATTTTATAATACAGTTTGCAACAAATTTGTCTAAATATGTGAAAAGATTTCATTGCCTTTTTGTGGTCTTAGATTTTTTTTTCATGTTGATTTTGAAATATATTTGGAATTTTTATCTAAATTCTAAAACCTACAAGTGAAAATAATAATAAAAGTAAGTAGTAGTATTAGTTGCAAGATCATTGCCAGTATCATTTCTATCAATTTATTTGAATAATGTGATTTTCATAAAAGGTAAGTATTGTTAACAGGCTTATTTTATGTTTCTGAGTTTCTAGACAGCAAAATAATTTTTTAAACTTTAAAAAACTTTTTATTTTTGATAATCTGTATTTATACTGTCTGATTTTTCAACTGTTTTTACATGGTATTCTTTAAATTGTAGTCCTGCTTTCCTGAATAGGTAACAACATCATGAAATGTGACAAGCTCACTTTTACACACTCAGGCAGTTGCTCTATTATCAGGCAGCCATTCCTGGGGCTGCCAGCTGCCTGCCCTGGCTTTTCTGTTTCCTTCCTTGATGTCTTCTGCTGCTGCTTCTGAGGGCTGTTGTCACTGGATTAGCCTGTAACCCCTTTCCCCTCTTCTAATTAATTTGCTGCTCTCAGGTGAGGGTTTGGAAAGCAATAAAGCTGAGCTAGGTCAAGTTCTGGGAGTCTCTGGGCATGAGGATCCAAGAAACTCATCTGATGGGAAGACCTTGGCTTCAGGCAGCTGGTGCACTATTGGGCCTTGTTGGCTGCATTCTGGCTCTCATCAGTCTTCAAAATACTCTGCATTCCTCAGAGAGGAACACATCTGCATGGGTTGAGTTCAGCTCCCGGGGAGATAGGTTTCCCTGCCTTAAGTCTCCAAGTATCTTTTTTTTTTTTTCAAAGATGGGGTCTCCCTCTGTCACCCAGGTTGGAGTACAGTGGAGCCATTTCAGCTCACTGCAACATCCACCTCACAGGTTCAAGCGATTCTCCTGCCTCAGCCTCCCGTGTTGGGATCACAGGTGCCTGCCACTCTGCCTGGCTAATTTTTGTATTGTTGGTAGAGATGGGGTTTCTCCATGTTGGCCAGGTGGATCTCAAACTTCTGACCTCAAGTGATCTACCTGCCTAGGCCTCCCAAAGTGCTGGGATTAAAGGAGTGAACTACCACACCCAGCCTTCAAGTACCTTTATTTATTTTATTTATTTAGAGACGGAGTCTTGCAGTATTGCCCAGGCTGGAGTACAGTGGCACGATCTTAGCTCACTGCAACCTCCTCCTCCCAGGTTCAAGTGATTGTCCTGCCTCAGCCTCCCAAGTAACTGGGACTGCAGGTGCCCACTACCACATCCAGCTAATTTTTGTGTTTTTAGTAGAGATGGAGTTTCACCACGTTGGCCAGGCTGGTCTTGAAATCCTGACCTCAAGTGATCCTACTGCCTTGGGCTCCCAAAGTGCTGGGATTACAGGCGTGAGCCACTGCCCTCAGCAGCAAGTACCTTTTAAACATTAGAGGGACATTTAGTTGCTATCCTCAAACCCATCTGGGTGTGGAGAGAATGCTGGGTCGTGACATGCTTGTTAATTATCTAAAGATGTCAGCCATCAGTCATCATTGTGTGATGTGCCCACTGAAGCTGTAATCCATCTAGGATGGTATTTTTTAAAATGGGAAATTCTAGAACCCTGAGAATAAGGATTTCAGATCCAAATTTGAGACTTGGCCCTATGAATAAGTTTTTGACTTCAGGGAATTAAAAGAAGATGTACCTGGTTGATGAAGATTTAAAGGAGAAAATGAAAATCAGATATAATTCAACACTCAAAGACCTGTATGTCATTTCTGACTTTTTTCTGGTGGTGTGTGTAAAACTTTTTTTCCTATAAAATGATTGAAGCTTTGTGATAGAATTATTGTCTGCCTTTCTAACATAATATCATATTGAGGATTTTTAATTGTAATTTTTTTCTCCAAGATAAAAGCAATGACATTGTATTGCCAAATAATTGAAAAATACAAGAGAATTAAAAAAACCATCCATCCTTTTGTTAGCCTATCACTGTCATTGTAATATTATGTTATATGCAGTTTGCTTGATGGTTACTCTGTTAGGCAGTACTCTCTGGTGACATTCCTTTAGCTATTAATTGAGGAGTGTAGAATGACAGAAGAGTGTTTCTCCTCAATAATATTTGAAGGATGCTTATTAACTTTCATATTGAAATGAGTTACATTTTATTAAATTTATAATGAGTTGATCCTAGGAAATAAAGCACTGTGATTTACATCATTTTGGCTTTTAGTACTAAAGCATTTGACAATAAATTACTTATTCAGAATATAGTGTACCTTCTGAAAGCAATAAGTGCATTTTAATGAATTGTAAGAATACAACATTATTTTTTAAATCCAGAAAGATACACTTCTGTGAAAATTGATTAAAACCAAACTTCTTCCTTAGCCACTGAAACCCCGTTTTCTTTGTTGCAGCTTCACTTAAAGAAAGGAAACTTCTTGGTGTTAAAAGCAAAGGAGCTGGGCCTCCCAGTGTAAGTGTGAGGGGTGAGGCTTCTGGGGCTTCCCTGTGTCACCTTTGCACTGAAGGAAAACACATCTCACAGAGGCCTTGCCTCTTCATTTCAGTGGGACAGCTGCCATTGCTCCCATCATTGCTGATGTCAAGGACGGGAAAAGCATCACTCATGAAGGAAGAAAGGTGAGACGTCTGGTGTTCTTGATGATTCAGCACTTACAGGTAGGGTCTGGAGGAACACTGGGCAGAGTCACTGTCTGGTGCAGGCCCCACAGACACCACTTTTGAAGGAAGAGGAACAGTTTGGATATCACTTAGCTAAGTGATAAAATGGACTCTTTTTTTTTTTTTGGAGATGAAGTTTTGCTCTTGTTTCCCAGGCTGGAGTGCGATGGTGTGACCTCAGCTCACTGCAACCTCTACCTCCAGGGTTCAAGCTATTCTCCTGCCTCAGCCTCCCAAGTAGCTGGGATTACAAGCACATGCCACCACACTTGGCTAATTTTTTGTATTTTTGGTAGAGATGGAGTTTCACCATGCCAGGCTGGTCTCGAACTCCTGACCTCAGGTGATCTGCCCACCTTGGCCTCCCAAAGTGCTGGGATTACAGGCATGAGCCACTGTGCTCGGCCACAATGGTCTCTTTTTATCTGTGCTTGTCCTGCATGTCAGCATGGCTGCATTTGAGCATTTTTGTAGATTGTCTGTTTAGGATCCTATCATCCTCCTCCTCAAAGGGTGCATGCTTTCCCTGGTACTTGAGCTCAGGACAGTGTCTAACAGGAGACCCCAGATGGATAGGCCTGGGGTTTGTGGCCCAGAGGAATGTCACTGTATTCTTTGTCAAGATATTTCCTCTGACTTCTAAAGACATGAGGACCAATGGCCACAGACTGAATAGAACCTTAATGCATGCCTCATTTCCTGGCCAATGTAGTCCTGAAGTGCCTCTGCCTGCCAGTTACCTATTTATACGTATCAACAAAAAGAGCAGGAGGATGCTCCTGGTGATGTGTAAGCTGGTTTTGTGCTTTGTGTACCTGTCAGCTCACTGGATAGGATATGTCATGTTAGCAGTTGCCTTGAAGACAGTTCGGTTTGGTGGCTTACCTGTGACCCCAGTGGGCGGGCTTATTTGATTTTGCAGATTTTGCCTGAAGAGCTATGTACTCCTCCAGATCCTGGTGCTGCTTTTGTGGTGGTAGAATGCCCAGATGAAGGCTTCATTCAACCCATCTGTGAGAATGCCACCTTTCAGAGGTAATGAGGGTCTCTAGGGTGGGAGAAGTGAGAGCTGAAACCCAGCCCAGCACTGACATGGACATCTTGTGGCAAGAGCCCTGTTTCTGGCAAGGCGCTCTGTCTGGGTTTCAAATTCAGAGGCCAGGACTTCTACCTTTGGGTCGGTCCTACCGTCAGGTTTTAAGTCATTATTGGTAGTTGGTGGGCTCCTGTGTACACAGACTCAAAGTGAAATTAGAAAAGATTGAAAACTGAAACAACTGAGAACTAGAAATTCAACTAGAACTGTTACAGCTCTTACCCTACCAGAAATTCTAGAACCCCCTGTTGAGTTCTAATGGTGCAGATGATCATTTGGATTATTTTTAACTGAATTTGCTTCTGTTACCTGCATTGAAACATATGAGGTGGGTCAGAGTGTGAGACTCGTGGTTAAGAGTGTGTGTTATGGGATGGAATCACAGCTGGGCAATGTCTTTGGGGCCAACCGCCGCTCTGTTTTTGTCCTCCAACAAAGAACCAGTTTTGCAGTGCAGCTTTCATCTCAGGTGGAATCTTTGACCCACATATCTGAGTTTGAGTCTTTTCTCCAACTCTTAGTAGTTTCCCTGTATTTTTCCTGTTCCTAGTTTGTGTCTGTCTGTTTTTTCACTTGTTTTTTCTGCTTAGCACAACAAATCCTTTTGGGCTGCTGTTCCCATTCCGAGTCAGAGTGTTAGGAGTTCATTTATAGTCGGCTTTATTCTCTATGGGTGAATGTGGGTGCCCTGGTGGCCCAGGCTTTGTATTTTAATCAAGTTTTGGGCCGCAGTGCTTCTTCAACGAATGAGGTGTCATCCGAGAGCCATGTGTGTCTGTGTGATGCTGGTGGTGGGATAGATAAAAATAGCCACTGTGTATATTTCTTTTTAAAGGGAACTAGAGGGAAACACATCACCATGTTAGTAAGTGGTCTGTTGTCCAGGTGGTGGAATTTCAGACAGTTTTCAGTTTTCATGCCTGTGTCACAGGTCCTCTGGAAGACAGACACCAAGGTGGCATTGGAGTGCAGGAGGTTCCTTGGAGGAAATGCTGTGAGAGAGAAAGGAGAGGGAGCAGGAGGAGGGAGAGCGAGCCTGGGTCTGGCTTTGCAGGTCGGACCTCTGTGAGTGGGGAGGACAGGAAGGAATGGCAGTGCTGAGAAAGCATCCGCCAGGTCAGCTGGAGGCCCAGAGCAGAGCCTGCCAGACAGAGGAGCCCCGTGTCCACTGGAAATGGCCCAGCACTGGGGCCTGCTGTGAGCGGCCCCGGAAGAGCATGGCCTGGGCGTGGAGGCTGTGGACTCACTGCAGTGCCGCAGAGGGCCCGGTGGTACCTCTCCCTGCCTGCATGGTTCCTGTCTTGGTATGTCCTGAGTCTGTATCACTTTGTAAAGCCCCATTCTTCCTTCTGCCCAGGTACCAAGGAAATGCAGATGCCCCTGTGGCCTTGGTGGTTCACCTGGCCCCAGAATCTGTGCTTGTGGACAGCAGGTACCAGCAGTGGATGGAGAGGTATGGAGCCCAGCCCAGCAGCACTTGGGGCAACTCTTCTGGGTAGTGGTGCCTTCACCTCTCCTCCCCTCTTGCTCTTTCAAGCTCTACCCACCCTTCTGCACCTGCCTAAACTTTCTGTGGGATTCCTGCCTTCCCAGAATTCTAGGCGCCCTGATCTGTGCCATACTTGTGAAAACAATGCACCACTAGGTGGCGCAGTGTCCACACAGTTCCATTCATTCAGTACCCTCCACACTCTTCAGCTTGTCTGAACAAATACTGCCCTTTGGTTGAGGATTCCACCAGTGAATCCCAAAGAAGAGATTGCAGATATAAAATGATGGCTTCTGTTTCCTGAATGCCCACTTTGTGGCAGGCAGTGTGTTAATTATCTTGCGTTTTACTTCATTTCCTCTAGGGTCATCCCCAGCAACCCTGGGAGGTAGATTTTACTCACTGGAAGGAGGGAGCTTTACTTTTTCCTCGGGCATTGCTGGCCAAGGTCAGGTGGAAGAGTGTGAGTTCAGCTCGGGTGCAGGGTGACCATGGGCTGCTTTTCGGCCCCTGCTGTGTCTCCCCTACACAACCCCTTCACCCACCCCTCGCTCCAAGGCCTGCTTTCCTGCTGGCTCTTCTTTCATTCCTCAGGGTTTGAGTACCCTGTTTATAGGCCCTGGACATCTTCCTTTTTCTTGTTTTTACTCTCACTCTTCCCAGCACACCTGAAAGGCAGCTGAGATAGGGAACATCAGGCTTTGAGACTCCAGGAGTGTGACCATGTTTGGCCATGCAGTAGCCCTGTTTTGGGCAAGTCACTGACCTCTTTGAACACCTCATCCCCATTACCACTCCTGAGCTCGGCGCCACTCCTCGGGGAACTGCTTCCTAACACGTGCTGCAGATGCGGTGTCTGTTTCATTGCAGGTTTGGGCCTGACACCCAACACTTGGTCCTGAATGAAAACTGTACATCAGTTCACTGCCTTCGCAGCCACAAGATCCAAACCCAGCTCAACCTCATCCACCCGGACATCTTCCCGCAGCTCACCAGTTTCCCCTGTAAGGTAGTGTCTCAGAATGGGCCCTTGTTGACCCAGCTCTTGCCCCCTCTCTTTCTTTCCACGAATGTGTTTTCTCCCCTTTCAGGAGGAGAGCCCTGTCCTCAGTGTGCCCGTGGTTTGGGGTGAATGCCTCCTCAAGTACCAGCTCCGTCCCAGGAGGGAGTGGCAGAGGTCTGTGCCATCTTGAACTAATGGAATCATCTCAGTAGGGTTGGGAAACATTTCTGTAAATAGCCACAGAGTAAATGTTTCAGGAGGCTCTCCAGACCATATGGTCTCTGTTGCAACTATTCAGTTCCACTTTGAGCACAAAAGAGACACAGACAATAATCTAATGAATGGACTTGGCTGTGTGCCAGTAAGAATTTATTTAGAAAAACAGCCTACTTCAGGCTGGATTGAGGTGGGAGGATTGGGGCCAGTAGTTCTCCTTTTCCAAAACTGTCCTGGAAATAGCAGTGATAGATCTCATTTGTTTCACAGTATAGAAAATAAGAAATATATGATGAAGAAAGTCACCCATAATCCCGTCACCCAGAGACGATGATTGTTAACATTTTGTTGCTTGATTTGTATATGTGGGTTTATGGCCCGACGTCGTCAGTCTTTTCTTGTGTCACTAAATAGTCTTAAGTAACAAGATTTTTATTGGTATTCCAAATAGGGATATTTACTCATTTGGGGTGTTGCCAATTTTTTGCTGTTTTAATGAAACAGTAAATGTCTCATGTATAAATCTTGGATGGGAACTCTGTTCCCTGAAAGTCCTTCCTAAATGTGGGATTACTGGCCCAGAGTGTGACACTTCTTAAGGTACTTGATAAATGTAAAATGCCATTTTGAAACCCTTACCAGTACACTCCAACCAGGAAAGTGAATAGCCTTACTTCCCCACGTCTTTAACTTTTTTTTTTTTTTGAGATGGAGTTTTGCTCTTATTGCCCAGGCTGGAGTGCAGTGGCACGATCTCAGCTCACTGCAACCTCCGCCTCCTGAGTTCAAGCCATTCTCCTGCCTCAGCCTCCTGAGTAGCTGGAATTACAGGCATGCACCACCATGCTTGGCTAATTTTTTTGTATTTTTAGCAGAGACGGGGTGACACCATGTTGGCTAGGTGGTTCTCGAACTCCTGACCTCAGGCAATCCACCCACCTCAGCCTCCTAAAGTGCTGGGATTACAGGCATGAGCCACTATGCCCTGCCTCTTTTAATTTTTAAGATCTGAACCTTGATTTTGTTTCCTGTTCACTCCACAGTGTTCGTATTAGTATAGACCATGTGTTGGATTATGACTGGACGCTGTGTGCTGTTGTGGTTGGGCAGGTGGAGCCCTTTAAGAGACTTCAGTAGCAAGACTCTGGCCCACGGGCAGCATCATGGGGTTGAAGAAGCTGGTGTCCCTTTGCTGGCCTCTGTACAGGCTCTTCACACTCAGCAGCGATTCACAGTCCTAGCCAACATTTAGACTTACCTTACACTTGTGAAAAATATTGCCTAGGGCCTGACCCAGACCTAGTGATATAGACTCTTGAGAGTTAGGCTTGGGACTCACAAGCTCCCAGATGATTTTAATGCTCAGCCAGGTTGAAGAGCCGCCTGTCCAAGGAGTTGTCACTCCGGGTGACCTGGGGCTTGCCAGGAAAGTGAGATCTCAGGCCTCGCTGCAGAGCTACTGAATTGGGTTCTACATTTTGCCAGGGTTCCTGGGTGTGCACATGAGTTTGAGAGTCACTCCTCCAGGGCCCTGCTTCTCACCTGGGACCATTTACCCCTCAGTGGACATTTGGTAATGTCTGGAAGCATGTTTGGTTGTCACAGCCTAGGAGGTGGGTGGAGGTCAGGGCTGCTGCACCAGGACGGCAGCACTGGCCACAGAGAAAACTATCCTGCCCTGAGCATCAGTAGCACCCCGTTGTCTGGTGCTGAGGTGGAGCGATGCAGCTTCCTAAGGGCAGTAGAGCAGAACTGCCCCGGATCTTAGGCACTTAGCCTTCAGTGTTGATCTGAAAGAACTTCCAGCAGATTGTCCCCCGGAATTTATTCTGGACATCCACACTGGGATCTGCTGAGGCCATATATCCCATCATAACCTGAGATGCTTCTCTCCCTGCAGAGATGCCATTATTACTTGCAATCCTGAGGAATTTATAGCCGAGGCACTGGAGCTTCCCAACTTCAAGGAAAGTGTGCAAGAGTACAGGAGGAGTGCACAGGATGGCCCAGCCCCAGCAGGTGAGGGGGGCCCAGGAGGAGTGCACAGCCCAGCCCCAGCAGTTGAGGGGTCCCAGGAGGAGTGCACAGGACAGCCCAGCCCCAGCAGGTGAGGGGGAGTCCAGGAGGAGTGCATAGGATGGCCCAGCCCCGGCAGGTGAGGGGGAGCCCAGGAGAAGTGCTCAGGATGGCCTAGCCCCGGCAGGTGACAGGGACCCAGGAGGAGTGCACAGGCTGGCCCAGCCCCGGCAGATGCGGGGGGGGGGGGGGGGGGGCCTGCAGAGCAGCCATTCTTTCCTGGACTCTGCCCCCTGCTGCTGTTTTCATGGCATTAAGTAGACTGCTGGCAGGGTGCATTCTAATCTGGCTTTTGAGTTTAATCCTGGGCTTCTTTACATTAGAATTATGGCCATTGGAGGAAGGGACTCTGGGAAGTTTAAGAATCCCAATTCCTGTGCCCCATCCCACCCAATCAGAGCATTTGTTGATGGCACCCAGGCATTCTTTATGAGGCATGCACCGAGTGAAACAGTAGTGAACACCTGTGGAAAGAGCTTGGAACAGGGACTTGGATGGCCAGGGATCTAGTCCTGGCTTTGCTGATGGACATCCATAGAGGATCTTGGCCACATCACTCAGCTGAGGTTGAGGGCCGGGTTCAGGTTTTGTAACTATCAGGTCTCCCTGGATTTGAATCCTGACCCTGCTTCTTACCATATTCATTGGAGTCCTGGCCCTCTGAGCCTTATCACCCTTGTGAGACACAGCATTTCCTCCGTGGTAGAGCTGGGAGGATCCCACTGAAGCACATCGTCTTGCAGTACGAGCTAGATGCAAGGCAGACTCAGCACTCTTGAAATAAACGACAGTTCGCAGCATAAAGACATGTTATGTTTTACATTTAAAAGAATTACAGCAATTCTTTTGAAGAAAGGACTGTAGAATTTATTTGCTCTTCTCAGATAGCCCTTTGGTGACAAATAGCCTGTGGGTCCCACACTAGTGTGAAGTCCTTTGTGTGGGGCGGTTGCCAGGGACCTGCTAGTCCCCCTCCTGGGAACCTGGACCGAACTGTGTTCCTTGCCCATCTGTCTTCATCTGTTTTTTGTTATTTTAAAAGAATATGTGAGGCTGGGTCATTTAAAAAGAAAAGAGGTTTTTTTAGTTCATGGTTCCGCAGGCTGAGAATTTAAGGTCCTGGCCCTGGCTTCCAGCAAAGGCTTTCCTGCTGCATCATCATGTGGCAGAGGAGGGCAAGTAGGAAGGGGACGCTTGTGAAGAGGGGAAAACCTGAGCTGCACCCTGGCTTTATAACAACCCCCTTCCTCAGGAACTAATCCATTCCTTTGAGAAGTAACCAGTCTCCTGAGAGCTAGTACTTACTACTGTGATAACTGCTCCCAGCCACTCTGGAGGGTCTAGCCCTTTAGCCCAAACACCTCCCACTAGGCCCTGCCTCCCAACACTGTCATGCTGGGGAGCACATCTCCACATGAGGTTTGGGGAGGAAGCAGTGGTACACAAACCATGGCACTCTCATGGCTGCATGCTGGCTCACGTTTGACCCATAGAAATGGATTGTTTTACATGTGTTTTTTCACAGAGAAAAGTCCATACCCAGAAATCGTCTTCCTTGGAACAGGGTCTGCCATCCCCATGAAGATTCGAAATGTCAGTGCCACACTTGTCAACATAAGGTATGCTGCTTTCCCACGAAGCATCCTTCCATCAAGGGCTTGTTTACTTTTTACACACAAGTCCTGCTGCATTCAACCAGTTGATTTGAAAATGCAGCCCTATCAAGCCCTGTGACTTGTCATCTCCACTGGAGTGTCCAGGAGGAGCAGTGGCCTTACTGCATTATAGCCTTGGTAGCAGACATTTATTCAGGGAATCACCAAAATTCATCCCATTATGTCTTTTTCTTTTTTTTGAGACAGCGTTTTGCTCTTGTTGCCCAGGCTGCAGTGTAGTGGCACGATCTCAGCTCGCTGCAACCTCTGCCTTCTGGTTTCAAGTGATTCTCCTGCCTCAGCCTCCCGAGTAGCTGGGATTACAGGCATCCACTGCCACACCTGGCTAATTTTTGTATTTTTAGTAGAGACAGGGTTTCTCCATGTTGGCTAGGCTCAAACTCCTGCCCTCATGTACCACCTGCCTCAGCCTCCCAAAGTGCTGGGATTACAGGCATGAGCCATATACATCAGTGACGAGATGCGCCCTGATGTCAGAAATGTACAATCTGGGGTATGTTTCTCTATAGATGAGGAAATGCAATAAAGCAGCTTGGAGTGAGCTGGGCCTTCACAGGGGCTGAGATCGTGGGAGAAGGGCTTTTTGAGTTGCTGACCAGACACCCTGCAAATGGCCCTTGAACTAGCTGAAGCTCATGAGAAGGTGCTTTTGCTACCTTGCCTCCCCACTCCTTTCCCCCGCCCTGGAAGGTAATGTCTTAGCACTGAGGCTTCTCTCTGCAAACTGGATGCAGCCCTTTCAGTCTTCATGTTTCCTCTCAAAGGAGGAGGAAGGCCAGAGCAGGCCAGCACTTTTTCTACCATGAAGCTCTCGCTGTTACGTGAAATGGACTGCACATCAGAATAGCCCAAGAAGCTTGTCAGAATCCAAGCTTCCAGAGCCCTGCCTAAAAGCAAGTCAGAAGCCCTGAGTGAAACCTGGGAGTCTATGTTAACTAGCTCCCTGGATGAAGCACCTGCAGCCCGACCTGCACCAGGTGTCTTTGAGGACATGAGCTAAGGAAACCCTGGCTGCTCGAAAAGGAGGAAAATCTGATGGCAGCTGGACCTAGAAACAGTCTCATATGGCCTAGCGCCTGTCCTGGTATCCTCCACAGAGGGTGTGGCCACACAGTCAGTCTACTTAGATTCATTGTTAGGACTAAATGCTTTACGTGCCCTATAAATTTTTTTTTTTTTTGATGCCCAGCCTTTGTGTAAGTATACTTTAAAGGGTTTCAGGGTTCCAAGGATAATTCTTTACTATAAAGGGGAGAGACACATGTAGAATTACCTTCATGGTTAAATTAATTGGCTCGTCTATTAGCTCCTCAAAGAAAAGCACAAGAGACAGAAATTTCTACAGCGGCTTCCTGGTCTTGTCCAAAGCAGGCATCCGCCTCTGAACCGTCAGCAGCCTTCCCTGTGGCGGTGACTCTCTTGCTCTTCTCTCCTGTAGCCCCGACAAGTCTCTGCTGCTGGACTGTGGCGAGGGCACATTTGGGCAGCTCTGCCGTCATTACGGAGACCAGGTGGACAGAGTCCTGGGCACCCTGGCTGCTGTGTTCGTGTCCCACCTGCACGCTGATCACCACACGGTGAGTGCTGGGCTGGACCACGAGCCTGGAGGAGGCGCTGCCACATCGAGATGGTTCTTTGTCCTTGTCTTTTCCTCCATTTCCCAAACTTGCCCAGAGCTTTTGTTACTCTTCTCTAGCGAGGAAATGGTCTTTTACAAAACTCCAGCATAGTCGTTCTCCGTAACAAGAATGTCTTCTCTTTCTGTTTAGTTAGTTTCCTGCAGCAAGACAGGTTTGGGTTTACCCAGTCTTTCTTGAATCTTTCCTTCTCACACAGCCTGCTCAGAGGAATCTTCGGCCAGATGCAGGAGGTGTGGCTGTGAGGCCCTCACCTTGGTCTTCTGGGGTGCTGGGCCTTGGGCTGTGCGCAGTTAACAATATCCCTCTTCCCAACACAGGTCACGTTGCTTTCTGCCTCTGACATTTCAGGGTCACGGCGCAGGGAGCTCAGCATGTGCCACCCCCACTGCAGCTGTGTTAGAGGCTGGTGGCTGACAAAGGGCTGCAACTCCTGCAAGAGGGAGGACTCCAGACCCTAACCTAAAGAAGAGCCTTGGGGCCTGGCTAACGCCTGTCTCCTTTTTCCTTCCTAGGGCTTGCTAAATATCTTGCTGCAGAGAGAACGAGCCTTGGTAAGTGTGGCACTGGATTGACATTTAGAGTTTCAGTGGTTTACGCATAATCCGCCATGCCTCTTGGCACTCCAGTTTTTATTGAGATGTTCTGTCATTGACACACTTGGATTTTTTGTTTCAGGCATCTTTGGGAAAGCCATTTCGCCCTCTGCTGGTGGTTGCCCCCACCCAGCTCAAACCCTGGTTGCAGCAGTACCACAACCAGTGCCAGGAGATCCTGCAGCACATTAGGTGAGCGTCCAGGGCAGCCCAGCTCCCCGGGTAGCTTGCTACCTCCTTCAGAAGCTCAAGGTTGATGCCGGGGCAGTTAACAATATCCCCCAGCAGCCTTGCCCTTGACATCGTCCCAGATGGCAGAAGCAGGGGGGAAGTGCTTTGGCTGAAAGAAATCATTAGATGGTTCCCATTTAATGCTTATTTTCTTAGAAGCATTTCTTCCCAGTCCTCATTTGAGTTCTGAGCTGCTTTCTAGACTTTGACCAGCTTTTCTTCATGAGACAATTCCAGAGCCAAGCACCCAAATAGTGGCTAGCACAGAGACTGTCCACACCAGGTACGTGGCCAGCTGGGAGGTGGCACCGTCCTCACCCCAAGGGGAAGGAGTCCCCTCTGCTGGAGTCGGCCATGGCCTGTGCTGCCTGAGCTGAAGGCAGTGTTCACCTGCTGAGTTCCTCCCACGGGCCTGCAGGCTTTGGTTTGGCTTTTTGTTTCACAGCTGTTTCCTCATCTTAGTGACTATGATTTAAATCATGTTTCCTCCTAAGAATGATTTTGGGGCTCTCCAGCCAAAGACTTAAACTTTGGTTCCAGATGTCCAGGAAATGTTTATTACCATTTTAAATGTTTTGTCTTCTTATAGTATGATTCCTGCCAAATGCCTTCAGGAAGGGGCTGAGATTTCCAGTCCCACAGTGGAAAGACTGATCAGTTTGCTGTTGGAAATGTGTGATTTGGAAGAGGTAAGGGGCACAGCCGCAGGCATTGTGGGAGTGAGGTGGGGAGCAGAGCTGCAGGCCCTCCAGCCCTGCCCTTTTAGTTTCAGACCTGTCTGGTGCGGCATTGCAAGCATGCATTTGGCTGTTCGCTGGTGCACACCTCTGGCTGGAAAGTGGTCTATTCTGGGGACACCATGCCCTGCGAGGCTCTGGTCCGGATGGGTGAGTAGAGGAAGAAGCAAGCCACCGTGAGGTCGCCCTGGGGTTTGTGTGGCTGAAGGTGAATGCAGGTGAGCTTGCAGGGAAACATCAGCAGAGGCAGTAGACTCAGGTCCCCACCCTGAGAGTCTCTGGTTGTTGTCCTAATAGGCAGACACAGGGCCAGGGGGGCTGAGTGTTGAGACCAGTAAATAGCATGTGACCAAGGGCTGTGTGTTGCTCTCGCAGAGAACTCTGACCTGATACTTGTGCTTCTTCTCCAGGGAAAGGTGCCACCCTCCTGATACATGAAGCCACTCTGGAAGATGGTTTAGAAGAGGAAGCAGTGGAAAAGACACACAGGTAGCAAAGGCCAGTTAGTCCTGGTCACCCACATCCTCTCCCCCACCCAGCACATGTTCAAGCAGCCTTATATTCGTGCCGCCTCTGATATGGGGCTGCCCTGCTTCCTTCCAAGGGCTGTAGGGGCTTCCTTGACCCTTGGCAATGCTCAAGCACTTGGCCTGTATTTTTGCAGAATTTTCTAGGCAAGTTTCTAGAGCAAGGCAGTTTTTTTAAAGTAGTTAGAAATAGGCTGAATAAACTATAAGCCATGTCAGGGAATTGCGAGGGGCAGGTGGGGGCTGCGGGACAGAACGCTGGGCCGTTAATTTCAATGACAGTGCATTACCCCCGTTGGGTCCTGTGCTTTCTTGGGTACCCTTGTGGACAGATTTGGCAGCCAACACAGAGGGCAGGCTTCATTCAGGGGAGTGTGTGGAAGATCTGGCCCTAAGGGGAGATTGTGTTGGCTGCAGAGGTGCCCATTAGGAAAACTCACCAGCTTCCCCGGGTGTCCTGGCAGTTGAGGGCCAGGGGCTGTACCACTCTCTGCTTTGCAGTCTTGCACTTGGGTTCAGCTTCAGTCTGCTCTGTCCTTTGCCCGTAGCACAACCTCCCAAGCCATCAGCGTGGGAATGCGGATGAAGGCAGCATTCATCATGCTGAACCACTTCAGCCAGCGCTACGCCAAGGTCCCCCTCTTCAGCCCCGACTTCAACGAGAAAGTAGGAATTGCCTTTGACCACATGAAGGTCTGTATGTCACGCAGGCAGCATGGGGTGGGGACAGGGCAGGGAGACGGGACTCTACACACTGAATAGAATGGTCAGCTGGAGTTTGCTTTCTGGTTTGGGGCTACCCAGGGAAAAGGATACCTACCCATCACTAACCAGGTTGAACCATGTTGAGTTTGCTGGTAAGAACCACCTCCTGCAGGGGCCAGCTAGTCTTCAGCTTCAGTTCACTGGAAATTTCTGTCTTTTTAGACCTGGACTGCTCACACGGTCATGGCATTTGAGTCTCAGCACAGACCTGTGAGACAGGTGGTTGCCTCTTGTGAGTGGGAAAGCCAGTCCTGACCCCGGCCTTCCAGAATGAAGGGATGGGGCACGAGCCAGGCCTGGTTTTTCAGGAGCCTGATTTGAGAGCATGTGGACTGCCCTCCCTCCCCTCTCCTGAGGCCCTTCGCCAGGCCTGGGGAGCCTCTGCCCCCTTCTTTAGAGGGTTGCCTCCATGCCATTCTTTTTTCCACTTCAACTGTGGCCCATTGGCTTGCACTCAGTAAGAAAGGGGAGTTGGCGCTGCCGTGTGGGCACATGATTGCCTCCCTCCCAGGTCCTGTCCCCCACCCCTGCCCCTCTGAGGCATGGTTTTGTCTTGCATTGTGTCTTCTAGGTCTGCTTTGGAGACTTTCCAACAGTGCCCAAGCTGATACCCCCACTGAAAGCCCTGTTTGCTGGTGACATCGAGGAGATGGAGGAGCGCAGGGAGAAGCGGGAGCTGCGGCTGGTGCGGGCAGCCCTCCTGTCTAGGAAGCTGGCAGGTGGCCCAGAGGGTGGGGAGCCCCAGCAGAAACAGGCCCACACAGAGGAGCCCCAGAGCAAGAAGGTCAGAGCCCAGTGAAGAGCTGGAAGTGACCCTGGACTCTGAAGGCTGTGTCTGCTGCCCCACACACGCCCTTGTATCTGTCCTCCTTGCTGGTAGAAGCTGAACAGTCCACCCAGGAGGCAGCTCAGGATGGGTGGTATGGAGTTGTGCCAAGGCTTGGGCTCCCAGATAAGCACTGGTCTGTAGACACCTCTTATAACTGGTGCCTGGCACAGCCGCGGGACAGGAGGCTGCTACACGGAAACAAGCAAATGAACTAATTTCATGGCAAGGCAGTTTTTCAGGAAGTCATGGAGACACAGATGGCAGCACCTTTCCTCTAATCCAGCAAAGTGATTCCCCTGCACGCCAGAGACAAGCCATGCAGCAAGAACACTGGATCTAAGGGTCCGAGACTCAACGAGAATAGTATTTCAGCTACAATAAAGATTGAGTTTGGAATTGTGAGTTTTTTCACTTCCTCCTGCTGTGGTTACAGAGCAGGGTCTGCTGCACGCTGCCTTGGAGAAGGCTCTCTGTGGTGCAGGTGGCAGCTGCCTGGTACCCAGGGGCCTTGGAAGTCGCCATTGCATGAGCACCTCTGGAACCTGTCCTCAGAGAGCCACCCTCGCTCGCCAAGTCTTTTGACAGAACTTACGCTGTGCCAGCTGACAGCGGGCATGGTTTCCCTATCATTGAGAGCCCGGCCAGGCTGGTGTCATTGGTCAGGGAAATGCAGGTCTTCTGGTTGTTGTGGGTAAAGGTGGCGACAGTAGATTTGCTGTCTCTTGCTTCCATGCTGAGAATGAGGAGCACTTTGCCCTTGAAGGTTTTGAGAAATGTCACACTGGGCTGGTTTCCTTTGCCCTCCTTGCGGGATTTACAAACGCGGATTAGTGCTTGAAAAATTGAGAGCATGTTCAAAGTTGAATCTAGAATTTACTGTGTATTCTCACTACCCAGGAGAATCTGAAAAGAGCTTTAAAAACTCAAGCGACAAGCGAGAGAGAACCAGGGACTTGGCTTGACACTGGTGGTGACCTTCGGGCTCCATCCTGGCACGCATTTGAGATTGACAGCCATGTCCCCACAGGTTTATTAAAGCAAGAACAGATGCCAAGCTCAGGGATAATAAATCTATTTTAATAACATTACTTTTGACAACGATTTGTACATGTATTTAAAGATAACTTTCAACCCCCACCCTTACCCCAGACTCCATTACAAATCGAGGCGTGAACTGCCCTTGCCAGGAAGTGAGCAAAGCTGTAACATCAAAAGTCTGCACGTCCCACTCGGAGAAGGGTGACTTTACACCATGTTGGGAAAAATAACTAAGCATTTCAGTTTTTCATTGTACACCTGTACATTGGTTTAGATTGAATGGCTCAAATTAAACAAATATAGATTTCATATATACAAATATATCATGTATAGGTATATTATATCTATTTTAAAAGGATAAAATTTTAAACTTTGACTTTGCATGCATGGCCCATGTCTTTTCTCACTCCCCTAATCCCCAGGTGTGAAGAGGCTCCCCGGTGCCCTCCCGGCCCTCGTCCCCATGACTGGATGGGACTTCATGAGAAGGGATGAGCGGCTGACGCTGGTGAGCAAAACAGGCCACACCGCAGGCCGAGCCCGTGGCCGGTGTCTCCGTGACGTTTTGCTTTCCTCCACATGCTTTGGGTAACGTAATTATTGCTATTCAGTTTTAACCTCCAGAAAGAAGAGACAGGCTCTAGGACCCCACAGACTAGTGAGCTGGGTGCCTTTAGGTACCTAGAGGGGTAAAATTACTCTCATACAGCCAATCGATTTGGGGACATGGAGGCCACCTTTGGGCCCTCCAGACACTGTCAGGATTGTTTTGCAGATTCAGAAGTATAAAATGATTGTAATAGGAGCTTTCAGTCACACAGTGGAAAAAGGAAAACTTAGGAAGTGAAACAAATTTTGTTTGCAGCCATTTACTTTGGAGCCTACTTGAAGGGGGCGGCCTGTTTTCCAGTGGCAAGCACCCCGCCAACCAGTAGCTGGCAAAGGTCACTACCCCAAGACTGCTAGAATCCTGGACCTGGTCCAGTTGTGGGTGAAAGGGCCTGCTGTCCTGCTTCCTTTCTGTGGCTGTTAAACTGAAATTGTAAGACCTGACAAGAGCTGTCCAAGAAGGTAGCAGCCCTTGGGTCTAACCAGGCAAAGCGAGCCTCTCCCGCACCACCCCCGACCCCGCAAGGGACGTTCCTGACCAGCCTTGGGTGGAGAGGTGGGTGCCACTTGGCATGGAGGCTGAAAGTGGATCAAAAGAGGCACAAAGTCAAAAGGCAAAGGTCAAACAAAAGGCCGAAGTCACCACCTGAAAGGAACAAAGAAAATCTGCACCACCAGCATCACCACACGGACTGGAGATCACAATTTTCTGCCAGACTCCAACTTCGTGTTGGCAGTGGCAGGAAAGAGCCAACAGAGAACACTTGGCAAGCTCACGGACGCTGCTCCTGGCGGCGTTCCTGGGGCCCGTGATGTATGTACACGCGAGTCAGGATGGGCGGTACCATGTCAGAGGGCGGTGCTCTCAGACTCCTCCTCCGAGTCCCTCTTGTCAGTCACTGAGTGTCGCCGCACGTGCTCCAGGGGACTCAGGCGGAGCGTCGACCCGAGCTCTATGTGGATCGAGGGGATATCAAAGTGGACAAGATCTGGAAGGTGGCAGAGAGAGGTGGTTGAAAGGGGGCTTCCCGGCAAATAAGCAGCAAGTTGCAGGCAAATACTTGCCTTAGGAAGCAGGGGTGGTGGTATTCTAGGGATAGATCATTTGGAGGTCAGTTTAAGCATTTGGTTGCACAATTAGGTTGTGCCTGCTTCGCTTCTACCCCATACATTGGTAGAACCAAAGCACCCAGGATGTGCTGCTGTGGTTCAGAGGAAGGCAGAACAGCACTTCCCTCCCAAGCCACACGGTGCTTTCTTCTTGATAAGAAGGATGCTGAGTAGGGTCTCAACGATATCTTTTTGGGGATCTGTATCAGACTGCATTTCATTCCCCAGAATCTTCAAGGATAGGGCGTGAGGCAGTGGAAAAGTACCCCTTTCTCCTCTCAGGCCTGTGAGTGACTAGGGGAACCCTGAGCCTGTGTCCTCACTCTTAAGAAACAGCTGCATTTTGGATGGCTGACGTGGGCAGAGTAGACGGTCTCCCTCAGGACCCTGGTTGCCATTGGTGCCAACTGTCCCTGACTGCAGGAAAACCCCCACCTCTGGTTACATCCTTATTAGGAGCATTAAAAGGTCATTTTTTTCCCGGCAAGATGATCAGGGGAAATGTACTTGAAATTAATAGCTCAGTGTCTGGACATCTGTAAGTCAGCAAAGACGACAGAAGTCCTCAGCCTGGCAGCTGAGTCGACACGAAGCCTGTTTGCCACACCATGTTAAAAATGGCCTTGCTGCTGCAGCCACCACCCTGGGGGGACGCTGACGAGGCTGAGCTTGCTGACTCCTCTGGGATGTGCTACACGGAGAATCACAGATCCCCTGGGTCCCTTACTCTCGTCATGTGCCTCTTTTGACCCACTTTCAGCCTCCATTGTCCTGTTCTTTGCCTGCTTAGTTTCTTTTTTTTTTTTTGAAACTGAGTTTCACTCTTGTCACCCAGGCTGGAGTGCAATGGTGCGATCTCGACTCATTGCAACCTCCATCTCCCAGGTTCAAGCGATTCTTCTGCCTCAGCCTCCTGAGCAGCTGGGATTACGGGCATGTACCACCAGACCTGGCTTTTTTATTATTATTAATCTTTTATTTTTACTAGAGATGGGGTTTCACCATGTTGGCCAGGCTGGTCTCCAACTCCTGACCTCAGGTGAATCGCCCACCTCAGCCTCCCAAAGTGTTTGGATTACAGGCATGAGCCACCACGCCCAGCCTGCCTGCTTAGTTTCTGGCCCTCACTTAGCCTTGCGAGGCCGGGAGCACCACTCCAGGAGGCAGAGGAAGGGAACAATGTTCAGACTGAGGAATACCATACTGAGTGTACAGACATACATTTGGACACTGTCCTGAAAGACATCATACAAACACGGAAGCTCTGGGACAAAGGTCCTCCCTCGCCCCACCCCCCAGGCAGTCCTCATGTCCTTCCCGTCTTCGTTTTGCTGCCTGATGGAGAAGCAGAGGTTTGGGAGGTGGGGGCTCGAGTGCCCTTCCCCCACTGCCTGGGTCATCTCCCTGCACAGGCGTGACGCTGAGTGGCCCAGGGCCCACCTCACTGTACAGGGTTCACTATCAGGTAAGAGCACAACCTCCCCTGCTTAGATTAAAAATCCCAAATGTGTCTGGCAGGCAGAGCATGACCTTGGACAAGTTTCCTGCCTTCCCTGTGCCTCAGCAGTCAAATGGGAATAGTACAGGGAGGTGATGAGTTTAGACGGGCCCAGAACAGGCACGCGTGTGAGTTGTCATACTCTTATCCTTGCTGCAACCTTAAAGAGACCCCCAAGGGAGAAGAGTCACTAAGCCAGGGAATGGGATTCAGGAGCAGAAGCCCTCATCAGCATTCATGGGAAAAGGGATACCGTGGCTTCCTGTTTCCAGGCCACTCTGGAAGCACCTGTCAGACGCCGTCTGTGAGCACCAGATAACCTGATGCTGCTTGCTAGTCTCTGCAGGACCATGGGCGAATTGGGGAGAAGACTTGGCTTACTCTGGCTACCCCTACTTACAGAAGCAAATACACCTAAATCCCGCTGGCTTCCTTCACCTCCCTCAGTTATGGTTTGAGCATTTACTCTAGAGGAGGAGGAGATCAACAGATGATATTGATATAAATGCTCCCCCAAACTTTATTGAGTTGGACAGAAAGAATCTGTCTGGCCATATCCACTGGGGATGAGGGAGAAGGGGAGCAGGATGGGTGCTGATACGGATTCTTCAGGATTTGCAAGCAGTTTCAGCCTGGAAGAAGCCAGACATTAGGATCTAAGTCTAGGAGGGGAGATCTGCTGGTACAAACTCAGGGCCACAGAAAATGGGGTCCAAGCTGTGGTGTGGACCCTGCGCTGGGCTGCACCAGGTATGACCTCCCCGCGGGATGGCTTCCTTTTTTTTTTTTTTTTTTTTGACACAGAGTCTCATTCTGTTGCCCAGGCTGGAGTGCAGTGGCTCAATCTCAGCTCACTGCAACCTCTGCTTCTGAGTCCCTGCAATTCTCTGCCTCAGCCTCCCGAGTAGCTGGGATTACAGGCGCCCAGCACCACACCTGGCTAATTTTTCGTATTTTTAGTAGAAACGAGGTTTCACCATCTTGGCCAGGCTGGTCTTGAACTCCTGACCTCGTGATCCACCCGCCTTGGCCTCCCAAAGTGCTGGGGTTAAAGGCATGAGCCACCGCAACTGGTCCGGGGCACCTTCCTAAATGAAGGTGAGCAGGTGCACGTCCCCCAGGGCGCTGGGCACAAGCGCCTCCAGCACAAAAGCCTCAAAGAACAGATCTGTTACCACTCCACGGTCTAAACCTGAGGGAGAGCAGAGGAGGAGGAACTGCAGACGTGATTCTAGTGAAAGAGAAGTGGGGAAAGGGGCTGGCTGTGCTCTCCCCCAGCTCCTCCTAATGAAAAGAAAGAAAAAGAGGCCAGGGATCCCCCAAAGCCAAATAAGCTTATGGATCAACTCATCCTTGCTGAGGCTGGGGAAGGCTGGAGAGTGAGGCAGCCATGCGGATGGTCTGAGCCACATGCAGAGAGAAGGGCAGAGGGGAGGAGCGGGCAGCTGCCCTGGCTAGCTAGCGGGGTGGAGGGGCGCGGCCGGGGCCAGCTTACCCTGAAAATCCCCCTCACACGTATCCAAAACTGCGCCACTCATGTCACACAGCTGCAAGAACACAATGATAGGATTCGGAGAAAGGAATCAACACGACAAAACATGAATGTCACACACAAAAAAAGTGCCAATATCACAGTCCCAGGCGGGCCACACCAAACCATGATGGATTCTACAGCCTCAGAGACCTGAATGTACAAGACAAAACAACAGTCTGCTGCCAACATTAAAACAGGGTCTGCACGGGGTGGGGACATTATGAATCCTGAAGATCAGGTCAGGAGTTTCTTTTTTTTTTTGAGACAGAGTGTTGCTCTGTTGCCCAGGCTGGAGTGTAGTGGTGTGATCTTGGCTCACTACAACCCCCGCCTCCTGGGTTCAAGCAATTCTCCAGCCTCAGCCTCCTCAGTAGTTGGGACTGCAGGCACCCAACTTAATTTTTGTATATTTCATAGAGACAGGGTTTCACCATGTTGGCCAGCATGGTCTCGATCTTTTGACCTTGTGATCCACCCACCTCGGCCTCCCAAAGTGCAGGGATTACAGGCATGAGCCACTGTGCCAGGCCAGGGCAGGAATTCTTAAACCTGTGAGATGGAATGGGAACCACTCCACTTCTCATAGCACTTTGGGGCACTGTCCTCCCAGGCCTCTGTTGCCCACTTTTTTGTTCGCCAATTTCTCCTCTCCTTCTGTTTCACAAGTGGTATCTTCTGCTCTTTTTTTTTTTTTTTTTTTTTTGAGATGGAGTCTTGCTCTGTTACCCAGGCTGGAGTGCAGTGGCTCCATCTTGGCTCACTGCCACCTCCACCTCCCGGGTTCAAACAATTCTCCTGCCTCAGCCTCCCAAGTAGCTGGGACTGCAGGCACCTGCCACCACACCCGGCTAATTTGTTTTTGTATTTTTAGTGGAGATGGGGTTTCCCTGTGTTAGCTGTTAATCTCCTGACCTCATGATCTGCCCGCCTCAGCCTCCCAAAGTGCCGGGATTACAGGTGTGAGCCACTCAGCCCATCTTCTGCTCATTCTATTGCTTATGTATTGACACCACCTTGTGTCCCTTCCCTGGGGTGGCTGGAAGAGTCAGCAGGTGTGACACGGGAGGAGGAGCCCTGGAGAATTGGTTCCGGTGACCTTCAGCTCCTCTGTAGGTGTGACCTTCCCAGGGCTGGGGGTGGGGGGAGGGGCAGCAAGCCTGTCTCCTCCCAGCATGGGCTCCTTCAGGAGATAACACCTCGACACCAAGACCCACCAAGATGGGAGTGGTGCTCACTGTCATTTTCCGGGGAGAAATTTGCCTAATTTTTAATAAGCCTCAGAGTAGATGACAGCAGCTGTACATTCAACATTAATCACATCCAAAAATAAAGAAGCTGAATCACCAGATGGCTCTTTCCCATAATGTTTAAATCTGACCCAGCACAAACACTTGCAAATTGGACTAGCCTTTTCGAAGGCAGTACAGAGCTGAACTCCATGGGGTCACCGCTTCCATCTAATCAAGGAAGAAATAAATCACTCTTTTGGAGAAGAATGGGGAGGGAAAAGTGCAATATATCCATGAAAAGTCCCAGCGGGCACCCTAGGACAGCACTGTTCTTTGAAATGGGTGAGTGGGTGTGTGGGGTGTGTGTGTTCCAACCCAAGCTGCCTCACCTTCTGCTACTCGGGACAACACTAAACACACATATGCTACAGCTGACCGCCATGCGGTAAAGTGGGTTGGCTCAGGCACAAGACACAGCTCAACCCTGTGCCTGTCTCCCTGAACAAGGAACATGCTCAAATGACTTTAGCAGCCACCGAAAATATGCCCCTGACTTTATAATCTCATGTGGTTGAGGTGTGTGGGGGATGTTTCTTCCAGCCAGTGAATGGTTTTGGCTAAATGTGGTGTGTGTTTGTGATTTTGTGCTTACACATTTTTTTTTTTTTCTGGGAGAAGAGAGCTCCGTCTTTGTCTCTAAACTTAAAACTAAATTAAGTCATTGTGGGTTTGTCCAAGGAAGTGGCCAGGGAGAGGAGTCTGGGGGAGGGGAAAGGAGACAGGCATCTTTTCTGAAACTCACCCCTCTCTAACAATCGATTTAGAAGTATATTTTTCTAGGAAGGCTTATTTTGTAATAGAGAAAAACATCTTTGGTTCTTAGCCCGTTCTCCAGATAAGCATTTATACCTGTAGGATGCTTGGGCTCTATCCAGGGAATACCTGCTTTTGATGCTGTTTTGTGATCATAACCAGCTTCCAGGCTCTCCGGAGGCCCCACTCCAAATGACTCAGCGTCTTCAACCCCCGGTATTAATAGCAAAAACAGAACCTCAGCCTGGGAGGCTCAGACCAAGAGAGATCCTGTAAGAAGCCCCTGTGTGGGACACCTGGATTCCAGGGTTGCTTTGCATCAGTGGGCCTTTTTTTTAAGATGGGGTTTTGCTCTTGTTGCCCAGGCTGGAGTGCAATGGTGCCATCTCAGCTCACCGCAACCTCCACCTCCCAGGTTCAGGCAATTCTCCAGCCGCAGCCTCCCAAGCATCTGGGATGACAGGCATGCGCCACCACGCCTGGTTAACTTTTTGTATTTTTAGTAAAGATGGGGGTTTATCCATGCTGGTCAGGCTGGTCTCAAACTCTGCACCTCAGGTGATCCACCCACCTCGGCCTCTCAAAGTGCTGGGACTATAGGCGTGAGCCACCGCGCCCAGCCAGCACTGGTGGGCTTCTAAGGAGCTCTTATGAGCTACCCCTGGTGCCAGCCCAGTCACCTCAAAGCACACAGGAATTTGTTCCATGGCAGTGACATTAACAACCCCTCCCCTAGGCACATTTCACTAAGGGTCATGAAGTAAAGGTCAAGGAGACTTCAGCTTGCTTACCTGTAGACATGCTTTCCCCAGGGGGCATGCCATCTAGCATGGGGGGCTCCGTGGACTGTGGACTAGAGGCCGAGAGGTTTACTGTGGGAGGCTGAGGAGGAGGCAGAGTAGGTCTCTGTCGGGGCTTAGGAGTGGGCCGAGATTTGGTCAAAGTGCTTGTAAAGACAGAAGGAGAGGCCAGGGGAGGAGCAGCAGCTGGAGAGAGCTGGCCTGAGGCCAGGGAGTACCCCTGAGGATAGCTCAGTCCGTAGGGCGACGGGGTGCTCGGCGGGGTGGGGGACAGGCTGACTGGGGACGGCTGGCCAGCAGACTGGTCTGCCACAGCCCCTGGCTGGCCAAAGGGGACCTTGGGTGGAATTGGTGCCAGCTTCTTTGAAACTGAAAGAGAAAACACAACACAACAACAAACACAAAGTTGTTAAAGCCATTGTGGGGCCTGTTCACACACACTTCAGCATTCAAAGCTGTCCCCATCTCCTGCCCCTAGCACCCACCCACCCACATCTCCCTGCCCTGGCCCCCAGCCTCTTGCCCACACTGAGAGCAGCCAATACAATTTTCTTTCTTTCCATTTTTTTCTTTTTTTTTTGAGACCGAGTTTTTGCTCTTGTTGCCCAGGCTGGAGTGCAATGGCATGATCTCAGCTCACCGCAACCTCCGCCTCCTGGGGTTCAAGCGATTCTGCCTCAGCCTCCCGAGTAGCTGGGATTACAGGCATGTGCTACCACAACCAACTAATTCTGTATTTTTAGTAGTGACGGGGTTTCTCCATGTTGGTCAGGCTGGTCTCGAACTCCTCACCTCAGCTGATCCACTTGCCTTGGCCTCCCACAGTGTTGGGATTACAGACGTGAGCCACCGCGCCTGGCTCCAGTACAATTTTTAAAAGTTAACCTAGAACTGCAAGTTTTCCTATCTTCCCATCTGTTAACTGATTTCTCCTCCTCTTTTCTGGATTTCTGCCCTGATCTACACACGTACACCCAGTCAAACTAGAGAACAAATTTCCCATCCACAGGAGTGGGCTGCTTTCCCAGTGGTGAGAGCTATTGCTGCTCCACTCTGAGCAACAGTGAGTCAGTGGGGCAAGGTCCAGCAGAGGATGACTCTAGTTCCATTTGCTGTAATGGAGAGAGGAGCCCTGACCCGGGGGAAGGTCCTTGGGATGCAAAACTGACTTTTGGCTGAACCTCCCCAATGGTTTCTGGCTCCCCTAACAGTGATATGTGATCAAATCCTCCGGCCACAGAACCCCTGTTCCTCCACCACTTTGTATTCTGTGCCTCAATCCAGCATCCTTGCTGCTGAGGCTTTCTTCTCATTCATTTTTCTTTGGAGAATTGTACCCTCCGGTCTAAGCATGTATATAGGTCGACTGCATTTTTCAAAGCACATCATTGCCCTGACCTCCTTTGCCTTAACCTTCATTTCCCTTTACCCGATGACAAATTCATTATATCTTTAATTGAAAATGAATTGGTAAAGGCAACAAATTCAAACATCCAGGAGATGCCTAATGGGCAAAAAATATCTTGAGAGTGATCACTTAGACTTAAGTGAGGACTGGCTGTGTGTGGGTCTGATTCTAAAAGAAATTATCTTGTAAGTCTTCAGGGAGGTGTCAGAAACTCTTCTTTCACCCCACCCCACCCCCCCACTCCCTCCAGGGAACAAAGTCTGTTAGGAGGACAGCGCATGGATTCTCTGGGTGTGGTCAGTCTGCCATGTGGACAGAAGAACATGCCCTAGCCAGGTGCTGTGACTTACGCCTATAATCCCAGCACTCTGGGAGGCTGAGGTGGGTGGATCACGAGGTCAGGAGATCGAGACTGGCCTGGTCAAGATGGTAAAACCCCTTCTCTACTAAAAATACAAAAAAAATAACCCAGTGCAGTGGCAGGCACCTGTAGTCCCAGCTACTCGGGAGGCTGAGGCAGGAGAATCACTTGAACCCAGGAGGTGGAGGTTGCAGTGAGCCAAGACTGCACCATTGAACTCCAGCCTGGGCAACAGAGTGAGAATTCATCTCAAAAAAAAAAAAAAGGAAAATTAAAAGAGAAAAAAGGACATGCCCTTCAGAATCCTACGAACTTGGGCTCAAATTTCTATCCTGCCACTTACCTGCTCTATTCCCTGGATCAACTTATTCAAACGTCTTCTATGCAATTGGAGGAAAACGATTTTCTCTGTAGCAGTGTAATAATTAAATGAGATCATGCGTGTCAAGTACCGCATAATCATGACATAATAAAACCACTTAACTTTCCAATTTCACTTTTCAACCCTACTTCCTGAGGACAGGGGAAGTGTTTCCAGCAGCTGCTACTGTAGCTCATGACAGCCACATGGTCATGAGTGATACAGGCAGGAGTAGTACCCCTGGATGAGAAGCAGGGGGAGACCCTAGGTATCAATACTTGTGCATGCCTTCTCATGAAGGAGCTGCGGAGGGAGGATGTATCACCATGTCTCTGATGACATTTACCACTTCCGGTGGTGACAGGAATAGGATGTGAAATTGTAGGCACGTTGTCAAAAGACTGAGGTGTTAAAAAAAAGACCAGCTAAGTGTGCCATCTGTGGGCATGATGGGGAGAAGAAATTTATACTTTTTGAAAGATGGGTTCGGGCCACTGAAGGTCACTTGGGAAAGGGACCTGAGTCACTCTAGGCTATGCTGCCTGCATTCATCCAATGTGCTGCAAAAACTAAAAGGGACAAGGTGTCACTGGCATTAGGAGGCCGGGTGGCTGCTACAGGAACCCTGGCCCTCCCCCTGGGCAAGTTAGTGACTTAGCCATCACCCCTGTATTGTAGTGCTGTGGGGTAAGTTAAAGGACTCTTTTTCTCTTTTTAATTTCTTTCTTTTTTTTTTTGTTTTTGAGATGGAGTTTTGCTCTTGTTGTCCAGGCTGGAGTGCAATGGCGCAATCTCAGCTCACCACAACTTTCACCTCCCAGGTTCAAGTGATTCTCCTGCCTCAGCCTCCTGAGTATCTGGGCTTACAGGCATGCGCCACCACACCCAGCTAATTCTGTATTTTTTTTTAGTAGAGACGGTGTTTCTCCATGTTGGTCAGTCTGGTCTCGTCACCCCTCAGATGATCTGCCTAACTCGGCCTCCCAAAGTGTTGGTATTACAAGTGTGAGACACTGCGCCTGGTCTTTTTTTTTTTTTTTTTTTTAGAAAGAGTTTCGCTTTGCTGCCCAGGCTGGAGTGCAGTGGCACAATCTTGGCTCACTGCAACCTCCACCTCCCGGGTTCAAGCAATTCTCATGCCTCAGCCTCCTGAGCAGCTGGGATTATAGGCACCCACCGCCATGCCCAGCTGCTTTTTATATTATAGTAGAGATGGGGTTTCACCATGTTTTCCAGGCTCGTCTTGAACTCCTGAGCTCAGGCAATCTACCCGCCTCAGCCTCCCAAAGTGCTAGGATTACAGGTGTGAGCTACTGCGCCTGGCCAGTTAAAGGGCTCTTAAAGGAAGATGTGCCCAAGAATATGGCATCTAGGCCAAGGAGAAAGCACTGGTGCTGGAGAAATGCTCTGAAATGCTGAAATCTCACCCCCGCCAGTTTGGCCCAATTCCGATTCAACCTTCACGATGTCCTTTCTTCTGGGTCGTCAGTCCTAACTCCTGGGTCTGTAAATCATGCCCCCAGGTGTCCTCACAGTACCGTGAGTGTCTCCCAGCACAGTGTCAACACCTTTGCATTATCGTTGCCTTCCTTTCTGGAAAGCATAGCGCTCTGCTCATAGCAGGGCTTAGTAAATTTGTATAGAATGCAGAAGGAATGAGTGGGGATTGAATAAGATCCACGGGTTTGTTGAGGACAGAGGAAGAGAATGAAACTGCCACTGAGGGGCAGCTAAGGGGGCTGGAAAAGGGCCTGTCATGAAGGCACTTGTGGATGAGCTAAACCCAGCCCTATTCCACAGATCCCGGAGTTAAAGCTGCTACTAGACATGTGAGTGGTCTGAATTTGGAACACATGCAATGATGTATTATTTTAGACAAGTGAAAACTGCAAAGAGAAGACACAGGTAAGAACAAACCAAAAAGGTCCAGACAAGTATACTCAGTACAGCTCCTCATTGGTGAAATGTCACCACGGAGCATACTTTTAGCTTTTGGGAGTGATTATCTGAAGAGACAGTAATAACTGGGCAATGCAGCTATTCTCAGGGCTTCCAAAGCAGAAGTATTCAGCACTGAGACTCAGTTTTTTTTGTTTTTTGTTTTTTGTGTTTTTTTTGAGACAGTCTCACTCTGTTCCCAGGCTGGAGAGATCTCAGCTCACTGCATTCTCTGCCTCCTGGGTTCAAGTGTTTTTCGTGCCTCAGCCTCCCAAGTAGCTGGGACTACAGGGGCATGCCACTGTGCCCAGCTAATTTTTGTATTTTTAGTAGAGATGAGGTTTCACCATGTGGGCCAGGATGGTCTCGATCCCCTGACCTTGTGATCCATCCGCCTTGGTCTCCCAAAGAGCTGGGATTACAGGCATGAGCCACCCCGCCCGGCTAAAACTCAGGTATTATAGAAGCTATCCTGAGTCCCTCTTGTACCCTGTATGAGTGATCCAGGGGTAGGCAGCTGTGCAAGGCTGGCTTGGGGGGAAGGAGGCTCCTGTGGATGACCCTATACAGCTTTTCAAATGACTGAGGTAGAACCTGGCAGGTTTCTGGAAAACACGTCATTATGGACAATAATTTTTGCCCTGGTGGAATCATTTGGTGTATGGGAAGCACTGTCCTCTCTATGCCCCTAAAAAGCTCACCTGTCAAATGAGTAAACTGAGGAATCATACAGAAATGATCCCTTTTAACTTCTAAAGCTCGAATGACCAGATGGAAATTATTCACTAAACCACACAGTTTCTCAATATCCAAGTGAACTGAGGAAAACAAGTCTTCTGGGAATGTAAACGCCATCTCTGGCCTGAGACCAAGGAGAAGGGAAGCAGGGCCATACCTTTCCGGAGGGTGTGAGGACTCTGGTCTGCAGGCGGCTGGCTGGGGCTGGGGCTGGCACCCAGCTGAGGCCCTGGTTGCATCCCTGCACAGGCTGTCCCTTGGCTGGAGCCTGGACTTCCTTTCTGTGCAGACCCTGGAGAAAGTTCCTTGCTTTTTGATGTGCTGAAACACAAGCACACAAGACAAAAGAGAAGCCCCGAACTCAGTGAGCTGCGGCACCAGCCTCACTGATGGCCACCCTGTGTGTCCTTCCGGGCCCCGTGCAAGTCTGTCCCAGCTCAGGTCTGTCTTGGTCCCTTCCTAAAGCCTTTGCAGATGCCCCATGAGGTGACTGTCCTTCCTGGAGCTCTGACAGCCTGGGATCCATCCCCATCTCTGTGGTACGTGGCATTCACGGCCAATGCCCTTTTCATGCCTCTGCCCTCCTCTTCTCAAGGAGACCATGAGCAATCTGAAGGCAGGGGCCTGAGCACCTCCACTGTATCCTGCCATCAACCCGGGAATTCTAGAATATTCTCAAACTGGAATACCAAAGTGTTTTTCCTACTACAGCCAAGAGGACTTCTTAGGGCCACTGTGCCCAATGAGTGTTGATGACACAGACTCCCGCTGCCAAGCATGTGGCCCAGCTCTCCAGCTGTTTACCCTGAGCCTTCAGCGTAACCCCAAGGAGGAGGTATTCTAGGACTCATCCTCAAACACAATACCCATTCCAGCAGAGGCAAGGGTGGACAGAGACCCAGGCCATGCCCTTAAATGTGGGCCAGTTTGAGTCCCAGTCTCGGCCTTAGAGAGAGGTGAAGGTCAGTGGCAGAGCCTCTGGCCTCTCGAATTGACAACAGGACACCCTAGAGGTCACCAGGTCCTGAAGAGGATTCATCGTGACTGCAAGGCCATTCCTCAGCCTTCTCCTAAGGATGAAGCACATATTAGAAGACACCTGACTCCACATCACAGACCAGGGATTTGCCATCCCGACACGCTGATGGAAGATATGACTAATTGATCTCCATTCTTCTCCCACAGTGTTCTCATTCCTTTTCAAGAAAATACTCTAGATGGTCTCTAATGAATCAGGGGAGAAGCCCCAGTGCTGAGAGCTGTCTGTCATCCCTGCCAGAACCTACCTGGATTCTCATGCCCATCTGTGGGGCATGAAGAGTCTGGGAACTGAAATCCTCTGCAATGGCTGTTTCTACCCCACAAAAGCAGGCGCAGCCTATTTCTTTCCTAAACTGATCTAGAAACTCCAAGTGTTAATTTGGAGAAAATTCCAATAGAAATACAGCACTCTTGTCTGCTGAGGTGAGAAAGACTGGGAGCAGGGAGCTGGGCCAGAGAAGCCCACGGTGTCAAAGTACAGGCTGTTTTCCTCATGCAAAGGAATAAAGGAAAGACCACATTCAATGTGGAGGCACATTCTCTCCCTTTTGGGATGAGTCTTACACACTATACCTATTCCTCAAGGGGCAAAAACCATTTTATTCAGAGGAACCAAAAGAGCAATAATTCCTGTCTCTATTCTATTAATGAAAAACGAACACAGAAACAGAAAATCCTTGCCTCACTTAGGCTGGACAATGAGTTGTCTTTGTTTCATTGTCAGGCTCAAAGTTACCAGGTATCCAGGCATCAATGCCAAATATCTACCTATCTTTCCCTCCATCTCTGCCACTGTCAAGAGGAAGGCCAATCAACCAAGCAAAAAAATGTCATAACCAGCAAACCAAAAAAATTGCTTCTTGTGGGTGGGTAGACTCTTCTTCCTTCCTTTGGACACACATCTTTCCAAGGAATCTAGGAATGAGTTCTTTCTTCTGTCTCCCTCTGTCACCAGGCTGGAGTGCAGTGGTGTGATCTCGGCTCATTGCAGTCTCCACCTTCCAGGTTCAAGCGATTCTCCTGTCTCAGCCTCCTAAGTAGCTGGGATTACAGGTGCATGCCACTGCACCCAGCTAGTTTTTGTATTTTTAGTAGAGACGGGGTTTCACCATGTTGGCCAGGATGGTCTCGATCTCCTGACCTCATAATTCACCTACCTCGGCCTCCCAAAGTGTTGGGATTACAGGCATGAGCCACGGCACCCAGCTCAGACACACTTTCTCCAGCACAGAAACAGGTATTTACCTACTTAACTTTGTCCTCTCTCCCCAGCATAAGTGCAGCTGGCCCAATGTGGAGAGGTGGGGTGTAGGGTGGCTATTAGGGACACTACATGAACAAGGCATGCTTAAGGCACGTTTGAGGACAAGTTAGCTCTGAAGATGGATGACTCAGCCAACGAGTGCCAAGAAGCAGGAAGCAGAATTTTGGGGTTAGCATTCATGCGAAGCAGTTGGGTAGGAAATGGAGGCAGAGCCTGGCTGGACAGAGCCAGGGAAAGAGCTGAAGGCGGGTCCTGGGGTCAGGGCTGGGAAGGTGGGAGCCAGTCAGAGGGAAGGAGGGGCCTGCCATCCTCATGGGAGAGGGAGCTGGAACAGGAATCCCGCCACTGGAGGGAACATCATCTGGGCTGCAAACATCCAGGAAACAGAAACAACAACATAAACAAAAACAATGGAACACCTGTTTGTGCTGGGAGAAATCCATGTGGGGAGAGGAAAAAAAAAAGTGGTGTAAAACAAAAAAGAATATGAACATTCAAAGAAAATTTACAAAACCAGGCAGCCCAGGCAAAGGAGGACATTTGGCTGGAGAGTAACGTGAGTGACCTTTAAAACAGTCTAAACCAGCGGGTGCCAATCCCTGCCCACAAGTGACTCTGCAAGGCCACCCATCCAGAATGTTCCTGGAATGCCTTCAGAGCCTGGGGGAATCCATCTTCAAGGAGCATTTTTTAGGAATATCATTTAGATGCCAAATGCCATATGGCACTGAGTGTCCTTTATAAGATGGAAAACTAGAATGAAGTTCATGAGTGTCCGAAAAGGAAATGGTCCCAACCCATCTCCTGTCTGTGTGTCCTTTTCCTCCTGGTCGGCCTCACCTGGCTCCCCACTCTCAGGGTCTGCTTCTCCACTGCACTCACTGGGCCTGCTTCTGCACCTCCCAAGTCCATCCGTGGCCTCGCAAATGCACAGCCAGGACCAAGCGTCCTCTGAGTTGAAGACATCAACAATCCCAGCATACCGAGGGTCAGGTGCCCCCTCCTATATTCTAAAGACTATCCCCCTGTCCCTTTGTCATTTCCCGGTTTCACAGTGAAAATACTTTTTTTTTTTTTTGACATAGAGTCTCACTCTGTCCCCCAGGCTGGAGTGCAGTGGCGCAATCTCAGCTCACTGCAACCTCCGCCTCCCAGGTTCAGGCAATTCTCCTGCCTCAGTCTCCTGAGTAGCTGGGACTACAGACGTGTGCTACCCAGCTAATTTTTGTATTTTTAATAGAGATGGGGCTTCACCATGTTGACCAGGCTGGTCTCGAACTCCTTGACCTCAGGTGATCTGCCTGCTTCGGCCTCCCAAAGTGCTGGGATTACAGGTGTAAGCCACTGAGCCTGGCCGTGAAAATACTTTTTACTCATTAAACAAAATAAAACAAAAAAGCCTGGAAGCCTCTCACGTAGGGGGTTGGTGTGGGTGTGTTTGTGTGCTAGTGGTGATGGTGTATGAGGATGTGTGTCTATGTGTATGCGTGTGTCTTTGGAGAAAGATTTGGGTTAGAAGATTCAGTTTCCCAAAGTCTCCAAAACCTTTCTGCCAGTGGCCACATATGAATGCCATGTCCTCTAACAGAAGACACAGGGGCACCTGATTTCATGTTGCTTTTCTGGTGTTCGAAATTGCTGTTTGAGAAAAGATAGAAACAAACAGCAAAGTTGTTTCATCTTCATTCTCACTTCTAGAATCTGCCTCCCCTGATCAGGCTCCTTTCAAGGAAGGGCCAGGTGCTCTCTCCTCCCCTGCAGCCCTGGGTATGCATAGCCAAGTGCTGTCATTATCCGCCAGGGCCTGTTTGCTCACTGGAGCATGAACTTTTATTTATTATTATTATTTTGAGACAGTCTTGCTCTGTCACCCAGGCTGGAGTGCAGTGGCACGGTCTTGGCTCACTGCAACCTCCACCTCCCAGGTTCAAGCGATTCTCCTGCCTCAGTCTCCCGAGTGGCTGGGATTACAGGCGCCCGCCACCATGCCCGGCTAATTTTTTGTATTTTTAGTAGAGATGGGGTTTCACTATGTTGGTCAGGCTGCTCTCGAACTCCTGACCTCATGATCCACCGGCCTCGGCCTCCCAAAGTGCTAGGATTACAGGCGTAAGCCACCCTGCCCGGCCTGGAACATGAACTTTTTAAGGGCAGCAATCATGTTTTTATCTTTAAAAAGAGAAAGTTCTCAGTTAATGTTCATTGAACTAACCATGGAATGAATTCCTGTCTTTTTCCCTCTTCTAAAGTAATGGAAATTCAACCACGTGGCAAGCTGCAAAGGTCACCAGGCCCAGTAGGACTGCCACCTCCATTCGTTCCCTGACTTGCACCCATTTTAGTGCAAAAAAAAAAAAAAGGCTCCTATGACTATAAACAGGAGGAGAAGGAGAAACACAGAAATTGTAAACTTTGAAACAGGATAAAGTAGCCCCCTTATCCGTGGTTTTACCTTCTGCAGTTCCAGTTACCTGTGGTTAACTGTGGTCCAAAAACAGTGTGCTATTCAACTGTGTGCTTACAGTTAAATAAAGTGTTTTGTGGCTGGGCACGGTGGCTCACACCTGTAATACCAGCACTTTGGGAGGCTGAGGCAGGTGAATCACTTAAGGTCAGGAGTTTGATACCAGCCTGGCCAACACGGTGAAACCCCATCTCTACTAAAAATACAAAATTTAGCCTGGTGTGGTGGCACACGCCTGTAATCACAGCTACTTGGGAGGCTGAGGCAGGAGAATTGCTTGAACCCGGGAGGCGGAGGTTGCAGCGAGTCCAGATAGTGCCACTGCACTCCAGCCTGGGCAACAAAGCAAGACTTCTCCGTCTCAAAAAAAAAAAAAAAAAAAAAAAAAAAAATTTTTTTTTTTGGCCCCCAAAAAAAAAAAATTTTTTA